>JAKCPI010015793.1:0-17222 GCA_023213315.1 Euborellia annulipes | reverse complement strand
GTGGAAACATCTGCTGGAGAAAGAGGAGGGTGAGTGGGGGGATATATAAAGTGAAATTTGGAGAAGAGATTATCTGGTTGTTGTTTTTTTTTCCTCTTCAGTTAGCCATGCAGCCGGCGGCCTCTCTCACTGTGAGTTACTCTATTTACTAACAACAAAAATAACCTGAGTTCAATTTGAATTAAATAATATTGACTTTATTTAAATAAAAAAATAAATTCTGAGCCCCTGGGTCTTAAGATCCAATCTTTCTAAATTTGTCTACATTAGCAAAATCAGCCCGATGTCTAAATGGCTTCAGTTGCCATAAAAGATTTTAAATAAATTAAAAAAAAAAAAAAATTATAAAGTCGAGAAGCCTGGGAAAGACATTTTATTTAATAATGTCGTCGTTTCGAAGGCATGTCTCTTTATCAGGATATCTAGGGTCATGTGATGTTTTTATTTATCTTGCCTTTTCGGCATATTCGGCCATATAGACTTTAGATCTATTGATTACGATACAAATGAAACAGGCATTTTTATTTACACTTTTTGGTATTCAAATGTAGCATTCCTTTTGGTTTTTTTTTCGGTTAAAAGATATTGATATTCTTTTATTTGATCATTTAAATACCAAAAGGATTTCTTTTAAGCAGAAGAAATTCGATAGCTGAGTGGTAATTATTGGGATGTAGGGCAGCCAGCAAGTGATAAAAAAAACTTTATTTAATTATTGTCGACGTTTCGGATGGGATTCGAATGTGAATTCCTTCAGATTCTTAAGTAAAATGACCTCCTGAATCCAAATATGACTTCCGTTTTCCCCCACCACGTACCGTTTTCGGGGTGGAGCCCCCTACTTATTTCCACCCGTTTTCGTTAATTATAGGGCCACGAAAAAAATTTGGAGGGATGAAAAGGAATATTTTAGCCTTAACATTTCTTCAGAAGGTCTAGAGAAGTGAAAAGTTAAAAAACATTAACATTTGGATCCAAGGGGGGGATGTGGGGGAGGATTTTGTCCCTTATAATGCAAAAAAATCATTAAAAATGATCGATTTTTTCTGATTTTTCACAATTTTTTCACTGATTTTCTACATATTCCAGCGGACAGACCCCCCTCACCCTTCCTTAAACATCCCTCAACTAAAAAAAAATATATAGGATAAAGCGGGTGGGGTGTGAGCGATTCGGCAGCCCTTGCAAGAAGAATTTTTTTCAATTATTGACAAGAAATAATTTCTACCCTTTTAGATAAAATATGGAAATATTGAAGGACATAGAAGAATCTGTATATTTAAGTTTAAATTTGTAAAGATCAGCCCAAAAAAATGAAAGTTAGCCGCATATTTGCCAATTTGACCAACTGAGCTGTGAATCTTCCATCTTCTTGCAAGGGCTTCGGAATCGCCCACACCCCACCCGCTTTGTCCTATATAATTTTTTTTAGTTGAGGGATGTTTAGGGAAGGGTGAGGGAGGTCTGTCCGCTGGAATATGTAGAAAATCAGTGAAAAATTGTGGAAAAATCAGAAAAAATTGATCATTTTTAATGATTTTTTTGCATTTTAAGGGACAAAATCCTCCCCCACATCCCCCCCCTTGGATCCAAATGTTAATGTTTTTTAGCTTTTCACTTCTCTAGACCTTCTGAAGAAATGTTAAGACTAAAATAATCCTTTTCATCCCTCCAAATTTTTTTCGTGGTCCTATAATTAACGAAAAGGGGTGGAAATAAGTAGGGGGCTCCCCCCCCCGAAAACGGTACGTGCTGGAGGAAAACGAAGGTCATATTTGGATTCAGGAGGTCATTTTACTTAAGAATCTGAAGGAATTTTCTCGGGGCCAGAAAAAAGTTTCATTTTGTAGCACAGTGTTATTAGAAACAGTGTGTTATTATGGACTGAGAGTGAGTGAAACGCTTATTTTTGTATTGGATAAAGTGCTTCCCTTGGTAGTACTGTAGACAGAAATCTTTTTTGACTGGAGGGGGGAGGTTGAGGGACACCACTTCGACCACCACAAGGAATGAATTTTAAAGAAAACAAATAATTTTTGATTAAAATGTTAATAGCATACGTATTTCTTGGAAAAATTATGCCGAACCTCGCCTTGGAGCAAACAAAAATGACCCGTATGCATGACCATTGGATAGAAAGACCTTTCATAGGTCAAGTCCCATTGATTGCTATGACCTATAGGTTGCAGGATTAAATAAAAAAAAGAGAGAGTCAATCGACACTCGTTTTGTAATAGGCATGATTAAAAAAAAAAAAACGAATTCGAAAATTCAAAAGACTGAAGCGCAACTTTAAAATTTCATTGTCTTGATCACTAAATAAAAGTGTGCAGTCAATATTTAAAACAAAATGATTTTATTCTTCTCTTCCATATTAATGACAAAAAATTCGAAAATTGAAATTTAATATAGATTAATACGTAGCTTTTGAACGAAATCAGCCAAAAAGTACTAGTACTTTACTGATGTAGTTTTTAATTTTTGTCGATTTTTTCAAAATAAGCTCCGACGATTTTGATTAAAATTCAAAAATCAATTATTTTTTAGATACTCTTTAAAATGTATATTCTCACTTTGCCATTGAAATCTCCTGAAGAACACTTTACTCTTGTACTCCATAGAAAAGATAGGAGAAATGGTTACCATGGTAACAAAATATAAATATTTTAACATGTTTATAAATTTTACGCGGCCCCCGGGTGTGGCGTAGTAGGTAGCGTGCCTACCTCCTATACCAAACGTCGCGGGTTCGGACCCAGGCGTCCGATGATTTTATTTAAGGCATTTGGATACCAGATGGCTTAAATAAAAATGCCTGAACCCCCCAATATATATATTAATTACATACGGTTAGCGTCTAGAGTCATAAATGGCCTGAGTTGCCGAAAAGACTGTGTGAATGTGTGTGTGATGAGTGTGAATAAGGAAAAAGTGTGAATGTTTTTGGCCACGGAGGACTCTTACCCAATTTTTTACCAATAGTTAGTAAGTCTTATATGCCTGATCCAAAAACTTAGTGTGGAGTGTGAGGTGAATGAGAAAAAGTGTGAATGTTTAAAAAAAAAAAAAAAGATTTTACGTCTTGAAAATCAAATGTACCGTACTGTCGGAAACTAAATATATCTCGACACAAAAAATCTGGTGTAAAAGCACAGAACACAACTTTCGATTACCGAAGGTAAGAGAAAGTTGTGTCCTGTGTGCCAGTCACACCAGATTTTTTTTTAATTAGAAATCAAGATGAAATGTCAAAGCCTCGTTATATTCGTGTTTTTTATATAATTTTTTTTTTTTTTACTTCGAAAAAAAATTGAACATAATTTCCCTCTTGAATCAATTCCTGATTGGATGATGTTGCAAAGAGAGCGAACGGTATAGAAAGATGTTCACGTCACATAGAAGAGTATCTCTCTTACACCTACGCGATTCACTTTTACTTTATGTAATAATTTGGAATTTCACGATGAGGATCAATGAATAAGGAATTAATTTTTTTTTTTTTAATTTCGATTGGTAAAAAAAAAAATTAATCTATTTTGGGAAATTTTTTCCAAAATTAAATGTCAAAGCCTCGCCTTATCACATTGACGATAACCGTTATTTATGATTTTATCTATATTGGGATCCAGGCAGAGAAGAAAATTTGTATTATTATTCCAATCCAGTGCCTGCTTGAGGATTTGTTTACATTCAGAGAATTACATAAATATTTCTCTATACATTTCTTCTGAGAGAAATCGCCATTTCAACAATTAATAACTCAAAAATTCCATCGGGAAGTTGCCCAAATAAAGCGTGACAGACAGACAGACTAGAGAATTATATAAAGAAGCTTGATTTTGAAGTTTTGGCTTTGATGTGATTATAATGGAGATTTGGAGATATCAGCCAAATTGGGATTATCCAGGTTAATAAAATTCCCAGGATAAGACGTTTCGGCCTGAATTTATTTAGCCATCTTCAGTTATTGGAAATTATACACATAATGCAAGTGCACATGTGATTAAACCAGGATTCGTCAATAATAAATTGATGTTTTATGACTGTGGAGATTGACTCAGAGTTCGCAGGGACTTTGCAGCGAGGAGATATTAAATAAAAAAATCTTTTATTTAATTTATATTTGCCGACGTTTCGGTCGCCAATCACGACCTTTATCAGGGCAAATATTATCAATTATACACGATCTTAGGTATTTTAATATTCATTGCGATCAAATACAATTTCTTTCTACTTTGATATGTACGAAAATATTATCTTTTACTTGCTGCTCGGAGGTCTCTTATTAAGATCGTGTATAATTGACAATATTTGCCCTGATGAAGGTCGTGATTGGCGACCGAAACGTCGGCAAATAAAAGTTTTTTTTTTTTAAAAACATTCACACTTTTTTCTCATTCACACACACACATACACACAGTCTTTTCGGCAACTTAGGCCATATAAGACTTTAGACGATAACCGTTATTTAAGAATTTATCTATTATTGGGGTCCAGGCATTCTTATTTAAGCCATTTGGTATCCAAATGGTTTAAATAAAATCATCGGACTGCCTGGGGTCCGAACCCGCGACGTTTGGTATACGAGGTTAATACGCTAACCTCTACACCAAACCCCGAGGGCAATAAAATTTAAATAAAAGATTTTTTTATTTAATTTCCTGGCTGCAAAGTCCCAGCGAATCCTGAGTCAATAATAAAATTTATTTGCTTCATACAAAATTATATGGATCCTGTGCCCAAGCTCAGAGATAATATCAGAGAATTATCTCTGAGCTTGGGCACCGAAACGTCTTATTCTGGGAGTTTTATTGAACCAGGATCATTCCAATTCAGCTGATATCTCCAATTCTCCATGATAATTATATAAAGAAGTCATCAGGAAACTTGCAAATGAATGAATAAATAAATAAAATAAATACAAATAGATGAATTACTATTAATTTAATATTTAGGCATCCATTCCTTCTGTAATTTTCTCCTCTCCTCAATAGAGACAAATTTAGAATTGTAAAGAGAGAGACTTTTCCAATGATTGATATGCCACTGCATTTAAGACAATTGCAAGTTGCAATTTTTAAACGACATGAGTCATGTCGTTACATGACCTACACAACGTGAGTGGAGTCGTTAAATGATTAATTAATTATTACCTTTACACTTTCATATTAATGACACATGGAATAAAATGACCTAATTTTGAAGAGTAAATGTGAATGAAATTACGGAAAAATACAAAAGAATTGTTTTAAATGATTATGTACGTAATTTGTGTTAATGTGATGACAAGATGATCTAGATAGAAAAACAAAAAGTGAAGATAATCAGACGTCTGCCATTCTCAGAGGGGGTGGGGGGTAGGGGGGGGAATTTTAAGGGAAACAGAAGAAATTCGTTTGTTTTTAATCACAAGTCAGGCAACCCAATCGACCAAGTTATTTTTTGATTTTTCGATGTATTCACTAATCAATTGACGAAATGACGAATTACTGAGACAATGCTCTTCTATTATTATGTTTATTTTAACAATGAAGATTCTGGTGTGCTGCAATTGGAGATTGTGTTCTGTGCTTGTCTGTGTTCAATTTTAAGCATGAAGGAATATAGCTACAAGGTAGAAATTTTATATTTAAGTTAGGTATCCCCCTAGAGTGTGAAAATAAGCTTTTAATCAAAATCGGCCAAAAAGTACTAATACTTTACTGATGTAGTTTTTCAGTTTTTTTCGATTTTCTCAAAATTTGCTACAACGATTTTATTTTCAGTTCAAAAATCAATTATTTTTTATATGCTCTTTAAAATGTATATTCTTGTTTTACTTTCCCTTAACTCTATATATATGTTAATATATATAGAGAGAAGTATTGGTTTCATGTCAAAAATTCGATGTCGAGATTTTGATGGATATACACGTTTTGAAGTCCCCTGAATCCAAAAAAAGTGGTTTTCGCGACATGGTCTGTCTGTGTGTGTGTCTGTCTGTCTGTCTCTCTGTGAACAATATATCTCAAGAACGAAAAGAGCTAGGAAGTTGAAATTTTATATTTAAGTTAGGCACCTCCATGGGACGTGCCACGAAGCTTTTGAACAAAATCGACCAAAAAGTACTAGTACTTTACTGATGTAGTTTTTCAATTTTTTTTCGATTTTCTCAAAATTCGCTCCAACAATTTTATTTTTAATTCAAAAATCAATTATTTTTTAAATGCTCTTTCAAATTTATATTCTTATTTTGCCATTGAAATCTTCTGAAGACCACTTTACTCATGTACTCCATAGAAAAAATAGTAGAAATGATTGCCATGGCAACAAAATATAAATATTTTCACATGTTCATAAATGCTCTCGAAGTTTGGTGTAGAGGTTAGCGTGCTAACCTCGTATACCAAACGTCGCGGGATCGGACCCCAGGCAGTCCGATGATTTTATTTAAGCCATTTGGATACCAAATGGCTTAAATAAGAATGCCTGGACCCCAATAATAGATAAATCCATCAATAACGGTTATCGTCAAAGTTTTAAATGGCCTGAGTTGCCGAAAATACTGTGTGAATGTGTGTGTGAATGTGAGAGCGAATGAGATAAAAGTGTGAGTGTTTTTATAAAAAAAAAAAAAATATGTTTATAAATCTTACATCTTGAATTCTAATATATCGGCGGAAACTAAATATATGTCGACACGGAAAATCTGGTGATACAAGCGCAGAACACAACTTTCGATTACCGAAGGTAAGAAACAGTTGTGTGCTGTGCGCCAGTCACACCAGATTTTTATATATAAGAAAAGTATGTTACAATAAGATAAGAAGTTTTAATAATAAGAGTGTTAAATAAATTTGTTGAAAGTAGCTTAACATTATTTCGTTTTTGCATGTATCCTTGTAAGAAGGTATTAAAAGGAGAATGAAATTAGGCCGCAGGGAACGGTAAAAATAAGCGATAAATTGTTATTAAGCACCAGGATTTTTCTCAGCTTCACGTGGACCAATTCTCGGCTCAAATAGGCCTCTAGCCCTGGGCCCGATTTCATAAGAATCCATTCAAAGAAAGGAAAAATCGCAAAACAGAACTCCTCGGCTTACGAATATCTTTTCTCTAAATTCCTCCTCTCATTTGAATATCTTTTATAAGATCGATTAACGAAAAAAAAAAAAAATTGGTTGGCATCATTCCAAATTATACGAAAAAATTATCATAATAATATCCTATAATCAACATAAAAAGCATGAAGAAAGAGAGAATGGAGGGGGAATAGCTAAATGACAATTAAATGTTACTTAACGCACCTCATAAAAGACAAATTCGTTAATTTACACCTTGTCCTAATTTTTAAGTTTCTTTTAACGAAAGAATATAAACAATAAGTGCCGATGCTGAATGCTCAAAGGGCGTAGCCAAAGATATTTGTTCCCATGGATCTTTATAAGAATTGTAATGGCATTTTATTAATTTATAATAGCTATTGGGTGTTTCGATTGATGAATAAACAACAAGCAGGTGGGAATTGTAATAAAATTTTATTTTACTCTCTGATCATACTGTAGTTTATAAACGAAATAAAAGAGGAGAGGCGATAAGAACAGAGGAGAAAAAATCTGGTGTGACTGGCGCACAGCACCGTGCTGCTCACACCAGATTTTTTGTGTCGATATATATTTAGTTTCCCATAGCACCTTAGCTCGATTTTTGACATGATCGCAATACTTTCTCTATATATTTACTATATAGGGTAATAGAAAGTAAAAATGAATTTTTTGTTTATTTATTTATTTAACCAGCCAAGAGCGACTCTTACTTCCGGGGTGACCGAGCCGGAGATCGGTCTTTTTTTTTATAAAATTGTAAAAAACTAAAAAAAGTACATCAGTAAAGTACGAATACTCGAGAGGCGCAAATTTGATTTGTATAGAAGAAATAGGAAAATATTTAAAATTTGAAAGAAATTATAACGAGACAATTTGCCCCTCAATGGAAACATCAATAAAAACACCAAAATAAGAAATAACAGTCCAGGGAGTTTTGAGGAATAGCAATATTACTGAGTGGATACTTAGAGGAGACAGTGCCTCATAAGAAAGCTTTAATCATGAGTTATAAGCCCAGGAAATGCGTCAGCCTGGAGACAATTAAAAATTATTATTTTCAATAGAATTAATTAATAATTAGTATTTTAATAATATAATTTAAATAATAGGTATTTTTCTACTAATTAGCCTTGTTGATATTATTAAATTAAATACATTGTAAGTAATTACTGATAAAAAAAATTAAATTTACAAAATTGCGCATTCATTAAAATTTAATATTCGTGGAGAGATAAATGTGCGGGTCCAGGGTAAAGAGGGGGGAGGTTTTGACCAGGAAGCAAGCCCACTAGGCTTTGAACATTATAAAACCCTTAAAACGAAAATTGGAAAAAACTAAAAAAGTACACCAGTAAAGTACTAGTACTCGAGGTTTTTCGAAGACGAGACCTAGTGCAATTTGTTTTCTATACCGGAACTAGGAACGATTTAAAACTTGAAAGAAAAGGTTAAAGGGAATTTCAAGAAAATTAGAAAAAGCAAAAAAAGTACGCCAGTAAGGTACTAGTACTCGATAGACCAAATTTTATTTGTATAGAAGAAATAAGAAAATATTTAAAATTTGAAAGAAATCGTTAAAGGAAATTTCAAGAAAATTGGAAAATACTAAAAAAAAGTACACCAGTAAAGTACTAGTACTCAAGGTTTCCCGAAGACGAGACCTAGCGCAATTTTTTTGAGTTAATTCCTAAATCATCCGCAAGATGGCAACGAGGATTTGAGAGAGAAAATATTTATTTTTACTTTTAAATAATATTTTAATGAAATCAAAATTAATTTAAAATTTATAAAAGTAAAAAGTCGGGAAAATACTAAAAACTTGGATTTACATTAAAATTATAATGTAAAATCTATGAAATAAATTTTTCTATTGTATTTTAACTTGAACTATCACCAGGAAGAGATATTTCTTCAATGTTGATATATAAACTTGGATTTTATTTTTCTTTATATCAGATTAATGTACATGCAATCATCGTCTTAACTTGAGAATTTGGCTGGGAGGGGCCATGGGACCAGCCATCCTCGCTGGGGGGGCATGGGCATGAGACCAGATAACCTCAGTGGACGAGTCATTCCACGTCAAACGATACACTTTTTAACCTCACCATATCAGATTTGTATGAAATTTGGGTCATAGGTAGAGTAAATAGAGACTAAGAAAAAGCCCCAATTTCAACTTGATATCTCAACTCGTTTAAGAAATATGGCGTGTTAAATTTATCAAAAATGGCAAAAAATTGACCTAACCACATCTATTGTATTTATATTGTTCTAAAATCTCTTAGAGATGAGATAGAGAGAAGAATGAGGTGTCATTTTACAGCTTTTTAGACACCCTTTCCAATGATATACAACACACCTGGGGTGGTAATAAAAAAAATTTTAATTTCAAAATCAAAAATTTAAATTAATTTTTCTCAAAAAGTACCCCTTCGAAAATTTTGAAAAAATTCTAAAATTATCCTTGCTTAAAGGTTGAAAGATAATATAAGCCTCATCGAGGGATCATGATGGGATCATAGAAAAATTAATTAAAACAACCCTTGCGTTAGTTTTTGTCATAATTGGGAAACATTATACAGGCTAACAGTGATTTTGGTACCGGGACTAGTTTGAGTTATTCTCGTCGCTATATGCGTCGTCCTTTTTCCAAAAATGCCGTCAGTTTTGCTCGAATATCTCTAGTTTTAGAGATATAGAGAATATAACGTTTTAATTGAAATTCTGCTCTAAAGCGGCTCTTATTTTGAGTTTTCTAGAGTTTTTTTATGGTGTTTTCTCTTAAAGATATACAGGTAGCTAAGATAGATAGAAAATCTAGAGATTCTGCCCAATCAGAAGTGATTTAGTGGTGCAAAACACTGCTAAAAGTTAAAAAAATTCAATTTTTCCAGCCATCATTCATTCGTGCGAATTGGTTAATTATTAACGAAATTATAAAGAAAATAGTTAATCTACAAGTCAAAGATAAGAAAATTTTATGATTAAGATGTTTTTTTTTTTTTTTTAATAAAAACATTCACACTTTTTTCTCATTCACACTCACACTCACACACACATTCATACAGTCTTTTCGGCAACTCAGGCCATATAAGACTTTTTACGATATCCGTTATTAATAATTATACACATATGGGGTCCAGGCATTGCTTATTTAAGCCATTTGGTATCCAATTGGCTTAAATAAAATCATCGGACTGCCTGGGGTCCGAACCCCGACGTTTGGTATATGAGGTTAGCACGCTAACCTCTACGCCATGCCCCGAGGGCGATTAAGATGTTGTTTTGCTTAGAAGAATTCTTGGGTGTAGTGATAGCGCTGAAATAACATATTTTGTTTATAATTTCTTTAATAATTAACCGATTTGCACAAATGGAATGATTTCTGGAAAGCTAAAGAGTTACAGAATATCGTACATATATGTTTTTTGCATTCAGGGATGCTAAAAAATTTTTAGGGTTGTCTAAGTTAAGAAAAACTGGAAAAATTGAATTTTTTCAACTTTTAGCCGTGTTTTGCACCACTAAATCACTTCTGATTGGGCAGAATCTCTAGATTTTCTATGTATCTTAGCTATCTGTATATCTTTAAGAGAAAACACCATAAAAAACTCTAGAAAACTCAAAATAAGAGCCGCTTTAGAGCAGAATTTCAATTAAAACGTTATATTCTCTATATCTCTAAAACTAGAGATATTCGAGCAAAACTGACGGCAATTTTGGAAAAAGGACGACGCATATAGCGACGAGAATAGCTCAAACTAGTCCCGGTACCAAAATCACTGTTAGCCTGTATAATGTTTCCCAATTATGACAAAAAACTAACGCAAGGGTTGTTTTAATTAATTTTTCTATGATCCCATCATGATCCCTCGATGAGGCTTATATTATCTTTTAACCTTTAAGCAAGGATCATTTTAGAATTTTTTCAAAATTTTCGAAGGGGTAATTTTTGAGAAAAATTAATTTAAATTTTTGAATTTGAAATTAAAATTTTTTTTATTACCACCCCAGGTGTGTTGTATATCATTGGAAAGGGCATCTAAAAAGCTGTAAAATGACACCTCATTCTTCTCTCTATCTCATCTCTAAGAGATTTTAGAACAATATAAATACAATAGATGTGGTTAGGTCGATTTTTTGCCATTTTTGACAACTTTAACACGCCACATTTCTTAAACGAGTTGAGATATCAAGTTGAAATTGGGGCTTTTTTTAGTCTCTATTGACTCTACCTATGACCCAAATTTCATACAAATCTGAGATGGTGAGGTTAAAAAGTGTATCGATTTGACGTGGAAAGAATGACTCGGGCCTGGAAAGCCCCATATTTTCTCAATTTTTCTTGGGGCAAAGAGCTTTCTGGGGGGCCACGAGCCTTCTGGGGGGGCCAGGCCCCCCCCCGGACCCCCCTAGTTACGCCCATGCCTGCAATCGTATTGAGTATTTATAAGAGATGGGCAAAATCGTTCTATTTGAAGAACGGGTCGTTCGCCGTTCGATCTCTAAACGACCGTTCATCGTTCTTATTTCACTGTCTCTGACCCCCCGTCTCATTAAGGACGAAGGTTTTTTTTTAACATCCACACTTTGTTCTCATTCCCACAGTCTTTTTCGGCAACTTTGGCTATATAAGACGACGATAATCGTTATTTATGAATCTATCTATATTGGGGTCCAGGCATTTCTATTTAAGCCATTTGATATCCAAATGGCTTAAATAAAATCATCGGACTGCCTGGGGTCCGAACCCGCGACGTTTGGTATAAGAAGGTAGGCACGTTGCCAACTGCAGCAAGCCCGGGGGCATGAAGCAGGTTAATTTACATACTTTTTTGTTGAAAAAATATTTAATATTATTATTTTAATGTCAAGTTTTTTCGTATCCCTATGAGGTTGAAATTTTATATTTAAGTTAGGTACCCCCTGGCACGTGACACGAAGCTTTTGAATAAAATCGGCCAAAGATTACTAGTACAAATAAATATTTATTATTCATATATCCGAAAAAATGAGGTGTGCCGCCGGGAGTCGAACCACGGCTCCTCCGATTTGTACTCAGAGTGCCCCGCCACTGGAGTTCATAAATGAACTTCATATATCCGAATGCCGTGCTGTGGTCCAGTGGCAGGGCACTCTATAAACAAAAAAACACTCACACTTTTTTCTCATTCACACACACATACACACAGTCTTTTCGGCAACTTAGGCCATATAAGACTTTTACGATATCCGTTATAGAGATTAATATAGCTATTAAGGGTCCAGGCATTCTTATTTAAGCCATTTGGTATCCACGTCCCGAGGGGGGAAGAAAATTATTTTTTATTTTTTTTTTTAAATAAAAAACATTCACCATTTTTTTCTCATTCACACAGTCTTTTCGGCAACTTAGGCCATTTAAGACTTTGACGATAACCGTTGTAATATATATTATCTATTGGGGGTTCAGGCATTTCTATTTAAGCCATCTGGTATCCAAATGGCTTAAATAAAATCATCGGACTGCCTGGATCCGAACCCGCGACGTTTGGTATAGGAGGTAGGCACGCTACCTAACTACTCCAGCCCCGGGGGCGGCAAGAAAATTATTATTACTAAGTATTCCAGTCTAGTGCCTGCTTGAGGATTTGTTTACCTTCATAGAATGCACAACTGCAAAGAATCTATATATAAATAATTACGTAGTGTCCGTCTGTCCGTCTGTCACGCTCTGTTTGACCAACTTCCCATTGGAATTTTGAAACGAAATTTTGCAGTCTTATAGAGGACGTTATAGAGAGTCCCGGAAAAATACTCGGGTCCCAGAATTCCTATAACTTTTTGAGTTATTAATTCTTAAAGTTACGATTTCTCCCATAGGAAATGTATAGAGAAATATTCAAGTATTCTTTGAAGTTGTGTATTCTATGAAGGTAAACAAATCCTCAAGCAGGCACTGGATTGGAATAGGCCTACGTAGTAATAATAATTTTCTTTTTATAATTAAGAAAAGGCGAGGGTCCGCCGCAGGCGGGCCCGAGCCAGCGGCTAGTACTTAAATATTTCTCTATATATATACATTTATTATGGGAGAAATCGTAACTTTAGGAATTAATAACTCAAAAAGTTATAGAAATTTCGGGACCCGAGTATTTTTCCGGGACTCTCCATAACGTCCTCTATCAGACTGCAAAATTTCGTTTCAAAATTCCAACGGGAAGTTGGTCAAACAGAGCGTGACAGACGGACAGACGGACAGACGGACACACCGCTATTATATATATAGTTGTTGACACAAAAAATCTGACAAACACAGAACTCAAGTTTCGATTACCAAAGGTAAGAGTAAGTTGTGCGCTGTGCTTGTCACCCACCAGATTTTTCAACTACATTAAACTTTCTGAGATATACGGTGAGTTATATAAACTTGAAAAGCGAGATGGCTTCTTTATTCATTCATCAAAATGCATTAGAAATGAAAAGAGATCCAACGGCAGGCAGGCACATGGTGGCTTAATAATTGATTATAATAAATTAATCAACATTATTTTGAATGAATGTTATATAATTGCATTTATTGGCTAACGGCCTGTCTGTCGGTCTTTGATTCAAATTCCCTGGCGCCTCTCAACCGGGGTCATCCAAAGAGCGCCTCGTGTGTCACTCTTTTGTTGTTGTTGTAGCTGAAGATGCCGTTGCCATTTTACGACACACGTGCATCATGAATCAAGCAATGAAAAACAAAATTGAAAATTTGTTTTGCATAAGAGACAAGTTTTTAGGGGGGGAGGAATGCTTTCGTTTGTTGTTGTTGCGTGTTTCCTGCTCCTGAGGGGATAAAGGTCATCTCTCTCTCTCCTGCTAGCTTCTTTTGAATAGGTCAAAATTTTGACTTGAACGTTACTAAACCCTCTTCTTAATCACTTTATTTCATTCTTTTTATGAACGACAAATGGAGGTGAATTTTTATTCCACTAAACAATAGACGTTTCGGGGGACTCAACGCCTCCCTTCATGTGGTTATAAACGCCACAGCTTGCTTGTCCAAAAAGACTGCACGTGCATGCTTGTCAACTTTGTAGTTACGTGGGTAGCCGCTTACACATTCGTTAAACAATGCGCGTCAATTCTAACCCCTAAATAGCCGTAGTCGTCAAAAAGAGAAAAAAAACACCGCCTAATGATCAAATCTAGTCTTGCGTGCAAATTGAAATGTTTTTTCACACGAGTGGAGCTAGCGTTGGATAAATAATGCAATTATTTAACACAATTACCCGAGGAAAAATGATTAAAAAAGATCGAGGGATCCACACGCCCGCACAGGAACACAAATTTTTTCTGGTCACTTTCGATCAACGGTATGTGGATCCTTGTGTGTTCCTAAAGGTTCACTATGCAGACTAGCTGCGGGCGTGTGTATCCCTCGATCATTTTTACTCGGGAATACATTTTATCAATGAGTACAAACATCTCGTTTTGAAGAAGGCAGGAGAAATATAAACAAGGAATAAATAACACTGGGCAGCAGTGATTTTGTTGACTGAGAATTTGAAGCTATTTCTGGGTATGTGGGTAGCGCTGATTCCAAAAATGCCATCAGTTTTGCCCCATCACGTCAGATTTTAGAGCTATAGAGAAAACAAAATTTTACTAGACAATATGCTCTAAAGCTGCTCTAATTTTAAATTATCTGGATTCTTTTAGGGCGACAACCTTTAAAAATATGCAGATAGTTATAATACATATAAATTTTAATTTTCAGCCCAATCGGAGGTCATTTAGACGTGCCGCAAACGGCTAAAAGTTTAGAAAAATCGAATTTTTTCAGTTTTTTTCTTTGGTCACCCCTAATACAATTTTAGGTATCCCTGAATGAAAAAAACATATATTTACGATATTCTATAGTTCTTTGGCTTTCTAAAAATTATTCATTCGTAAAAATCTGTTAATTATTAACGAAATTATTAATAAAAACGTCACCAAAGAAAAAGCACAAGTACACTCACTGGTCGAAAAAAATAGAATTCTTTTTTCTTTTACAAGTATAAATAAAGATATGAGATTCTAGAATTTTTTTTTTATAATATTTAATAAAGCTAGTGCCCGTGACCAGATGTTCAGAGAGGATACATAAGCTTCTCGTAGATAGGGTTCGCTTTTTAATTCAATTTAAGTCCATTTTTTTCGATCAGTGAGTGTACTTGTGTTTTTTCTTTGGTGACGTTTTTATTAATAATTTCCTTAATAATTAACAGATTTTTACGAATGAATAATTTTTAGAAAGCCAAAGAACTATAGAATATCGTAAATATATGTTTTTTTTCATTCAGGGATACCTAAAATTGTATTAAGGGTGACCAAAGAAAAAAACTGAAAAAATTCGATTTTCTTTCTTTCTTGCGGCACGTCTAAATGACCTCCGATTGGGCTGAAACTTGCAATTTATATGTATTATAACTATCTGCATATTTTTAAAGGGTGTCGCCTAAAAGAATCCAGATAATTTAAAATTAGAGCAGCTTTAGAGCCTATTGTCTAGTAAAATTTTGTTTTCTCTATAGCTCTAAAATCTGACGGAAGGGGCAAAACTGATGGCATTTTTGGAATCAGTGCTACCCACATACCCAGAAATAGCTTCAAATTCTCAGTCAACAAAAAAAAAGTTCCTTTTGATGCCCTGTGTAATTTATTTCATACTTCTCTTAACTTAAATAGATCATATTTTTTTGAGCTTTCTGAATAACCCAAAATGTGTGTGGGGGAAAGGCGTAGTTCATTTATCATCAAACAGAATGTCAACATCTCTCTATCTCTATTAATAATTAAACAAACGCTCAATTGATAAAACATCTTTTCTAAAATTGCTCAATTTTTTTGAAGTTTCATCATTTAAGACGAGACATATGGGTCCTTGCCCTTTTAGAAACTTCATAATAGAAACTATTTTTTGTTTCGAGGCTAGCTAGCACTTAGCACTGAACTTAAATTACTATGGTATATTATATAAAATTGTTTTAAATATTTTCTTCCTCCGAGCAATAAATTAAAGTCAGTAAGCGTGTAAAGTTGGGAATCGCCCGAGATTGGGAATATAAGGAGAATACAACACTTCTTCTCTCTTATCACTTAAATTGGAAATATTTCGTCTCCTATACAGAGCCATCATATAGGCCTACTGGTAAAAAAATGACCAGATCAGGGACAGGAAGGTAAACGAAATTTTGCAGTCTTATAGAGGACTTTATGAAGGAGTCAGGAAAAATACTCGGATCCTCAAATTCTCAAAAGAAGAAGCACAAAGAACTCCAGAAAATGAATTTGCCATTTGGAAACCATTGAGTTTTGTCTTGCCTTATGAAAAATGAAAGCCAATTATTCTCTCAAATGGAAAATAATAAAAATTATTATAATTTTTGAATGTCAGTTGTTTTTGTGAATAACTTGAAATTATGTCTGAGATACATGCTCTATATATGAAAATTTTTCATATGTCAAAACACATTTTAGATTATTATGCAGGTTTGTTAAATTAGAGTCTAAATTAAATAAAACTGGAGTTCTGGATGTGTTCTCGAAGTAGAGCCAAACTAGCATTGTTATAAATGTTAGTCGCTCTCTTGATGTGAAACCCTCTTGGAATGTTATCTTTATCCCGACATCTTTTCAAAAACCTAACGAACTCAGTAATTTTGATTTTTTTACAAATAATTTATATCAACGTCTGGTTTTACAGAATAGACCTGATAAATTATTTGTAAAAAAAGCAAAAAATTACTGAGTTTATTCGAAGTTTTTTGAAAAGATGTCGATACTAAGATATCATTCAAAAGAGGTTTCACATCAAGAGAATACCATAATAAGAGAGACTAACATTTATAACAATGCTCTACTTCGAGAGCGCATCCAGAGACATCAGGCAAGTGTTGGCCAATTTAGACTCTAGAGTTAACTAAAACCTATGTCTAAAATAGCACGCGAAGACTAAAATGTATTTTATGAGAATTTTTCATATCTAGAGCATGTATCTCGAACACATACCAAATTCATTCACAAAAAAAAACAACTGACATCAAAAAATGAAAAACTTTAAACAACAAAAAAACAAAAACGAAAATTATTAGGGCCTATATAGGCCTAATTAAATTTTCATTT
>JAKCPI010015792.1:0-37622 GCA_023213315.1 Euborellia annulipes | reverse complement strand
ATAGAATATTTTTATATAAATTTGTATTTTTTAGTATTATTTTTTTAAAAATGGGAGGGGGGATGAAATTAAATATTTTTAAGGGAGGCGTTGTCGTTGGGAAACCACTGTAAAGTATCCCATATATATAATGGGGAGACTCCGTCAGTCTGGTCCGTCTTTTTTTCTTTTTTGTCCTTTGAACTTCTTCTTCCTATTGAAATTTTAAAATGATCCACTCTTATAAAGGGAGAATTTAGGCAAACTATTCAGTTTCACAATCTCCAAAAAGTGGATTCACAAAAAATCCAAAATTTTACCTATTGGAAAGCAATGGTTTTATCTTAGGCTAGTCGTCCACTGGACGCGACAACGCGCTACCGCTACAAGCGCTACAACATGCTACGGATCCCAATGTGTGTGAATTAATTGAAGCTCGTCCACTACAAGCGCGTGACAACAAGCGACAACGCGCTACAGATCCCAAAAAATGGGATCTGTAGTGCGTTGTCGCATCTGGCCCTTTGTTTTCCTAACCTAAAATACTCTCACCGGCAAAAAAAACCGCAACACTTTGTTTTTTCTTAATAAAATTAATGCAATTGAATAAAACAAATTAAAAAATGTCGATATTTATTTTTGTGGGACAAAATAAGATTAAATAGACATCAAAGAGCCGTAGTTATTTCATCAATCACTGTTTGTTCGGTGAGTAGAGAATTAAATGAATTCTCATAAAATTTCTTTAATTTTTATCAAGTGTTTTATGGATCAACTGTTTTGCAAATATCAGTTCCGATTTTTCATCATCGTCAGGACCTTTAAAAATAAACATAGAGTATGTTTAATTTATTTTATATTCAACACTTTTTCTTTTATAGTCAACATTACAATTTTTTGTGATATATATGGTATATTAATTTAATATGGTAGATTAAATTGATAAAAGATATACATTTTGTTATTTCACATTGAGTGATTTGATGAAGTACCTGCGGCTCTTCGAGGTCTATTTAAAATAACCTTCATACCAGAATCTAAAGAATTTTAAAATAAGATTATTTGAAAATTTAGCGAAAATAAATATTAATATAAATTTCGAGATTTTTATCTTGGTTTTATATTTCAATTTAATTATTTATTAAAATTATATAGATTTATTTTAAATATTGGTTAGAAATTTATATGAAATTTTATGTCAAATGTAGCGCGAAGTAGCGTGCAGTGGACGACCCTTGTCGCGTCTCTTGTTGTCGCGCTTGTAGCGAGGGTAGCGCGTTGTCGCGTCCAGTGGACGACCAGCCTTTCTGAGAAATTAAAGCCAATTAATTATACTAATTAAATCACTCAAATTAAAATTAATTAAAATTTTATTGTAATAATATTATACATAATAATAATATCATTTCAAAAACACATAAGGATACATTTTTTAAGATAAGTAAGAGGGTGTGTGTTATTATTCCTTCATCCCAGATAATTATGCACACTTGTCCAAAGAATTCCCTTCGAAAAAATGCTCATATACAAAGAATTACAATGTATTTTAATTAATTAATCTCATTGTCTATCTCTCAGAAAAGATAAACTAAGAAGAAATCTTTTAACAACATATGGATGGATAAAAAAAAATGACGTCAGAGCAAAGAACTATTAAAAAAAATTTTTTTTTGATAAAATTTTAATCAACTAAAACGATCCAATCTTCAAATTATCTGGTGTGTATGGTCCTGCAATCACTGACAATATTGTCTAACAAATGACTTGGGGCTATTTGTAAATACAAATACAGTATTTTTGTTACGTACTTTTGCCATCTTTTATAATTAAATTCTCAACCTTCAAATTGATACGATATTTTAAATTTTATAAAACAAGAAAGCATTATTATTGATTCTTATTAATAAAAACCTGGTGGGACTGATCGCACAGCACACAACTTTCTTCTACCTTTGATAGGAGAAAGTTGTATTCTGTGATTGTCAAACCAGAATTTTTGTGTCGAGATATATTTAGTTTCCGCCAAGATATTAAAATTCGAGATGTAAAATGTATAAACATGGGAACCATTTCTCCTCTTTTCTTTCCTATGAAGTACAGTGTAGGACAATATTAAATCCCACCCATGCGTTTTCTACTTGTGATTATTTCATTGTTTTTTAAAAAATATTAGATATTTTTTAATGGAAACTTTCATGGTTCAAACTTAGAAAATTTTCAATAAAGATTTTCATTTTCTTTTATAAAAACAAATAAATAATCACAAGTAGAAAAAACTCATGGGTTGGACTTAATATTGTTCCTCACTATACAGGAGTAAAGTGTAATTTTGAGAGCAAAATAAGAATATACATTTTAAAGAGCGTCTAAAAAATAATTGATTTTTGAATTTTAATCAAAATCGTTAAAGCGAATTTTAAGAAAATAAAAAAAAAAACTGAAAAAGTACATCAGTAAAGTACTAGTACTCTTTGGCCGATTTTGTTCAAAAGCTTCGTGTCACGTCCCAGGGGGGTGCCTAACTTAAATATAAAATTTCAACCTACTAGCTCTTATCGGAGTTGAGATATTTTGTTAACAGACACACACAGAGCATGTCTCGAAAACCACTTTTTTGATTCAGGGGACCTCAAAACGTGTATATCCATTAAAATCTCGACATCGAATTTTTGCCATGAATCCAATACTTTCTCAATATATATATATATATATAGGTAAGAGAAAGTAAAAATAAGGAATTTCTTAAAAAATAAACTTTTTTTTCGTGCACTGTGTGTGTGTGGAGGGTGGGGGTGGGGGTTAATGACACCCCTCAGTAACAGGTAGAAAGAGCAGAATTCTTATGATCTAAGAACCCCATGCGTAAAGTCGAATGATTGCTTCTCAATTCACTCAATAATATTTAAACAAGACTTTATTGTTCCTCCTGAAATATTTGTTAAAAATAAATAAAAAAAATAATATAAAAAAAAATTTAAAAACAACGCTTTTATAAATGTACTAAAAAGAGAAAAATAATTATGTATAATTTCTTTAAAATTATATTAAAAATTAATATATGTTACTAAAACTAAAAGCGTTGGGCGCGGGATTTGCAAATTTTAATTGTATAAATAGGCCTATTATATGTTTTATGAATACATTTTCATACCATAGACTTGGCGGGTAGTTAGGCAAAACAGTTTGAAGTGACTCAAATGTTCTAGTTAGATTAATTTATTTTATTTATTTATTTTTTTTTTTGATTCATGTATCGGTGAATTAAGGTTAGTTGATCCTCTGCAATGCAAATTGCAAGAGATTGTTAATTTGCGCGCCCAACGCTTTTAGTTTTAGTAACATATATTAATTTTTAATATAATTTTAAAGAAATTATACATAATTATTTTTCTCTTTTTAGTACATTTATAAAAGCGTTGTTTTTAAATTTTTTTTTTATATTATTTTATTTAACTCTTTTTAGTTTTTGTAATAAAATATTAATACGTATGAGTTATATACATATACACGATACAATAAGACAATTTGTATTTTAAAAGAAGAGAAATTTTTGATTATAAATTTCACCCCTCTTTTTTTTGATAGGCCGAAATTAATTGACCTACAAAGATGAGACACATCAAATATTGCATTGTCACGGGAGTTACATACGTGTATAAAATTTCAAAGCTTTAGGTTAAGTAGAACTGGTCGTAATTTCAATCGCTAACTTTGTCGGACCGAACAATGGAAATGTGATTAATTGGCCGCTAATCTGAATTTAATTAATTTTTAATTATTTTGAATAGCACATTTTGTAGAGTAAAGTCTATTTAACACCTCTGCCAATGCTCAAAACTCTAAATTAATTATAAATAGGAGAAATTTTGATTATAAAGTTTTACCCCCACTTTTTTTGATCGGCCGCCATTTTGTAATTAATTCACCTACAAAGATGAGACACATCAAATATTGCATTGTCACGGGAGTTACATATGTGTATAAAATTTCAAAGCTCTAGGTTAAGTAGAACTAGTCGTAATTTCAATCGCTAACTTTGTCCGACCGAACAATGGAAATGTGATTAATTGGCCGCCATTTTGAATTTTTTGAATTTTTAATAATTTTGAATAGCACATTTTTTAGAGTAAAGTCTATTTAACACCTCTGCCAATGCTCAAAACTCTAACTTAATTATAAATAGGAGAAATTTTGATTATAATGTTTTACCCCCACTTTTTTTGATCGGCCGCCAATTGGAAATTAATTGACTTACAAAGATGAGACATCAAATATTGCATTGTCACGGGAGTTACATACGTGTATAAAATTTCAAAGCTCTAGCTTAAGTAGAAGTGGTCGAAATTTCGATTTGCAAATTTGTCGGAAAAACAGGAAAGCAAGTTAATAAAAGCGTTGTAAAATCTGGCGTGACTGGCGCACAGCACACAACTTTCTCTTACCTTCGGTAATCGAAAGTTGTGTTCTGTGCTTGTCACACCAGATTTTTTGTGTCTAAATGTATTTAGTTTCCGACAGTAGGGTACAATTGAATTCAAGATGTAAAATTTATAAGTATGGGAAAATATTTATATTTTGATACCATGGCAACCATTTCTCCTATCTTTTCTATGGAGTACAAGAGTAAAGTGGTCTTCAGAAGATTTCAATGACAAAATGAGAATATACATTTTATTGAGAATCTAAAAAATAATTGATTTTTGAATTTAAAAAAAAATCGTTGCAGCAAATTTAGAGAAAATCGAAAAAAACTGAAAAACTACATCAGTAAAGTACTAGTACTTTTTGGTCGATTTTGTTCAAAAGCTTCGTGTCACGTCCCAGGGGGGTGCCTAATTTAAATATAAAATTTCAACCTCCTAGCTCTTTTCGTTCTTGAGATATTTTTTTTTACAGACAGACACGACAGACCATGTCGCGAAAACCACTTTTTTGGATTCAGGGGACCTCAAAACGTGAAGATCCATCAAAATCTCGACATCGAATTTTTGACATGAATCCAATACTTTCTCTCTATATATATATTACATATATACATAGGTAAGAGAAAGTAATAAACCAATAATTTACAATCAAAAATAAATTTTGCCACACATAAATTACACTTTTTTTTTAATTTCCTTTACTTTTGACTAATTCAAATTGAATTTGAACGTTTTTGTTAGGTTTCATTTAGATCATAACGCAGACGGCGAGCTTATTCATTTAATTTATCTTAGTTAATGATATT
Organism: Euborellia annulipes; assembly: GCA_023213315.1. Lineage (NCBI taxonomy): Eukaryota > Metazoa > Arthropoda > Insecta > Dermaptera > Anisolabididae > Euborellia > Euborellia annulipes. The sequence continues at coordinate 32,413 of JAKCPI010015792.1, read as the reverse complement.
AAGAATATATATATATACACACATACACATACATCCACATGGTTGATTCAAGCCAAGCAAACTTAAAAGATCAACATAAAGACAGATGTATGTGCCTGAGTGTGCGTGTGTGTGTGTGTATTGCGCAGCCTCTGGTATTCAAGCCACTGGAAAAACAAAGTCCATATGGCATAAAAGCTTCTGCTCAGAAAAACTCTACAAATAAATTACTGGAACCCTTTTTTTTTTTTTTTTTTTGGAGCCACAACGGACCGCCCGTATCATCAAAAGAAATTATATCAAACCATCATGATCACTATATTTATCTCACTAGTTTTGATAAATAATATTTTATTATTATTTAAATTATAATCAATTTTTACTTTCTCTTACCTATGTATATATGTTAATATATACTAGAGAAGAGAAAGTATTGATATTCATGTCAAAAATTCGATGTCGAGATTTTGATGGATATACACGTTTTGAGGTCCCCTGAATCCAAAAAAGTGGTTTTCGCGACATGGTCTGTCTGTGTGTGTGTGCTGTGTGTCTGTGAACAAAATATCTCAAGAGCGAAAAGAGCTAGGAGGTTGAAATTTTATATTTAAGTTAGGCACCCCCATGGGACGTGACACGAAGCTTTTGAACAAAATCGACCAAAGAGTACTAGTACTTTACTGATGTAGTTTTTCAGTTTTTTTCGATTTTCTCTAAATTTGCTCCAACGATTTTTTTTTTTTAATTCAAAAATCAATTATTTTTTAGATTCTCTTTAAAATGTATATTCTCATTTTGTCATTGAAATCTTCTGAAGACCACTTTACTCTTGTACTCCATAGAAAAGATAGGAGAAATGGTTGCCATGGTAACAAAATATAAATATTTTCCCATACTAAAATTTTACATCTTGAAAGTCGAATGTACCGTACTGTCGGAAACTAAATACATGTCGACACAAAAAATCTGATGTGACAAGCACAGAACACAACTTTCGATTACCGAAGGTAAGAGAAAGTTGTGTGCTGTGCGTGCGACCAGTCACACCGGATTTGTTATTTTAAAAAATATAAAATTATTCATTTGACAGTGCTCAGGGGGAGGATTATCAATCAGAACAACTAACCTCCCTCTTTTCCCAGCAAAAAATTTCTGATTATTTTTTAATTTAAAAAAAAAAAAAAAAAAAAAAAAAATTTATGAAACGTACTTAATTCAGAGCTTATTTTACGTATTTTTATGTTCTAGTCTAGTGATTCCCGAATTTTGATGAAAATTTTACGCCTTATAACAAAACATTGTTCTACGGTGTCCCGCAGTTCACTACTGTATTCTAGTCGCTAATATCATTTTTTTGTTTTAATATTTTTGCAACTATGGATAACTTATGTGTCATAAAGAAAAAAAAAAAAAGGAAATGATTAAATTAAAATAATAATTTTCATCCGGAAATCCTGTCATCATGCGATGCATCTCTTCGGGTCGATGGATTTTTTTTTCTCCAAAATCCTTATAATGGATTTTTCTCTTTGAAAAAAAAAAAGAATACTCTCACTTATTTATTGACTTCTATTTTCTTTTTTCATCTTAATGCATGTGTCTTTAAACTGTCGCTAAAGAATGCTTTAAACTTCCACTTTAGATACACTCTCAGAGATAAAGGAATTGTTTTATCTAAATTTCTTTAAGTAAACTAATTGTTTGGAAATAAATTTTGATTAAAAAAAAAAATCCAATTTCTTTTTCTGTATTTGATCATAAAACCAAGCGTTGGTGGTCTTTACAAAAAAAGAAAAAAAAAAACACTCGGTAGCTAAAGTTTTTATTTTAAAGATTAAAAAAAAGAAAGAGATGAATTGGAGCTAATACGAGTCAGGAAATTATTCAAATTAAGGATTTTCATCCAATTAGTGTTTATAAACACAAACACTGAGACTTTTCTTAAAACAAATTAAAATCTCAGGCAGCCATTTGTGAATATGCTCATCAAAATGGAGATTCTGTAAATTATTTTATTTCAAACCAACACGTCTCAGATCTCAAGCTCGTCTTACACCTTACAATTGAACTTAGAGCGTTGCACCAACAGGAAATCAGGTCTCAAGTCCTCTGTTTCAGCTTACATCTCAAGTAGTCAAATTTGGTCGACTTAAGTCGCCCTGAGTCTGAATATATACCCTTAAAATATAGATATATTTTTATTTTAAATAAATCTATCTTATTGTTAAGCTTATTATTTAAATTTTTTTCATGAAAAAAATTAAAAAAAAAAAAAAATATATATATATATATATAATTATTAGGGTCCGACCGAAACCGAATATTCGGTTTCAATCTTAGTTTCGGCCGAAACCGAAACTTGTATTTCCTATAAAAAATTTATTTTTTTTACGGAGACTAAATTTTTTTTCCGCTCCTTTTCCGCTTTTGCAAATCATTTGACCTTATTTTTGCATGGGAGTCTCATCCTATCTTTTCAGACTCAGGTTTCGGCTACTTTTTGGCCGAAACCGAAACTACGGCCGAAATCAGGATTTTTCACCGAAACCGAATATTCGGTCGGTTTCTAATATTTATATTATTATTTATAAAAAATTCAAAATAAAATTTGTTAAGGTGTGCGTCTCGGAAAACCGTTAAAACACGATTGACTCGAGGCGGCATCAGATGGCGTTAGTGTTCCCCCATTAGAATACACGCAACTTGTTCCATTTCATTCTAGACTTTCCAGCTAATTAATTAAAGGCAAAAAAATTAATTATTCTTTAACACAATGATTACTAATTTAATTATCTACAACTTATAGAGCTCCTTTTTTACTTTCTCTTACCTCTATATATATGTTAATATATAGAGAGAGAGAATGTATTGGATTCATGTCAAAAATTCGATGTCGAGATTTTGATGGATATACACGTTTTGAGGTCCCCTGAATGCGAAAAAGTGGTTTTCGTGACATGGTCTGTCTGTCTGTCTGTGTGTCTGTCTGTGAACAAAATATCTCAAGAACGAAAAGAGCTAGGAGGTTGGAATTGTATATTGAGGTTACGCACCCCCATGGGACGTGACACGAAGCTTTTGAACAAAATCGACCAAAGAGTACTAGTACTTTACTGATGTACTTTTTCAGTTTTTTTCGATTTTCTCTAAATTTGCTCCAACGATTTTTTTTTTTTAATTCAAAAATCAATTATTTTTTAGATTCGCTATAAAATGTATATTCTCATTTTGTGATTGAAATCTTCTGAAGACCACTTTACTCTTGTACTCCATAGAAAAGATAGGAGAAATGGTCGCTATGGTAACAAAAATATAAATATTTTGCCATACTTATAAATTTTACATCTTGAAAATCGAATGTACCGTCGGAAACTAAATACATGTCAACACAAAAATCTGGTGTGACAAGCACAGTACACAACTTCCGATTACCGAAGGTAAGAGAAAGTTGTGTGCTGTGCGCCAGTCACACCAGATTTTTTAAATATCTTTTATTTAATGCGATTAATCTAGAAAAAATTTTTTTTTTTTGAAAATCAAAAAAAAGGGCTTCTATAAGTTGTAGATATTTTAAATAGCTTTAATTAAAAAAAAATTTGAGGTCGATAGCTTCTAAATTGTGGCCGCTGGAAAGTCCCAAAATTAGCACCCCGAGACGCGCACCTTAAAAGCATATATCTTCATAAAAAATAGATCCTACACAAAAAAAAAAAAAAACAAATTTGTTTTTATTCTTTTTCACCTCCACCTGAACCAAAACATAATAAACTTAAGATGTTGATAATAGAAGTGGCTGTTCAGCGATTAGAATGATGAAGGAAGAGAGGATGTCAGCCAAAAAGGAGCCTCTATCGAATAAAAATCTCCAATCAGAAGACGTTTCGGGTTTAATTAGATAAAACCATCATCTCTAAAGAACTGATGATGGTTTTATCTAATTAAACCCGAAACGTCTTCTGATTGGAGATTTTTATTCGATAGAGGCTCCTTTTTTGGCTGACATCCTCTCTCCTTCATCATTCTAATAATAAACTTACTTTTGAAAGAAAAACGCTAAATTTTCATGAACGGCTAATTTTTAACAAAAATGCGAGGTTGTTTTCTCAAAGCCAGTTTGAGGAAGATTATTTGAAAATTTATTGGTGCAACGCCTTAAATCTCAAGCTGAGACTACCGCTCAAGATGGCCTTGCCGAAGTTAAGATCTAACAAGGGGAGGGCACGACCTTGGCATTTCATTTTGGGATGAAACTTCGGGTGATGATTGTATACCGTTAGGGGGTTCACCCCTTGAAATAGTAACGCGCAACGCTCAATAGATACGGAGAAAATGACGTTTAAAAAATTCAAAGTTCGCTTATATACTAGTTAGGCTTTTTATATGACAATGGCGACAATAGTCTAGCAGGTAGAGTGTCTACCCACCAAACTGGCGCTTGGGGTTCGAATCTCGCCTCGACTTATTTTTTTTTTTTTATTAAATTATTTATTTTATTGTTTTTATAATTAAATAAATTGATTATTTAATATTATAGATTATTTATTAATAGAGAAATTTTTGTGAACGTAAATGATGTTAGTTTGTTTTCCAACTGATCTTTTAAAAATAATTCATTGTTCTTGTAAAAATTATTCCGCTTTAATTAATTGTGCTAGATGCCGAAAAAATTTTTGTTTCAAATGTTTTTATGATGATTATCATTCAGTCTCACGTTTGTAATAAAAAAGTATAATGTATAAATGCTTATAATGTAAAATCAAGAAATAAGATTGGAACTTTTTACTTATTAATAGCCTAAATTATAGTATTTTGAATAATAGTTTATTAAATAATAGTGTATTTATTTGGTAGTTATTTAAAATATTGCTATTGAATATAATTATGATTTAAAATTTAGTCTTTTTTTTGTTAGCAAAATAACACTATAGTTATTTATTAATAAATAATCTTTAATATTAAATAATAAATTTATTTAATTGTAAAAACAATAAAATAAATATTTTAATTAAAAAAAAAAACAAGTCGTGCACGGGATTCGAACCCCAAGCGCCCATTTGGTAGGTAGACACGCTACCTGCTAGACTATTGTCGCCATTGTCATATAAAAAGCCTAACTAGTATATAAGCGAACTTTGAATTTTTTAAACGTCATTTTCTCCGTATCTATTGAGCGTTGCGCGTTACTATTTCAAGGGGTGAACCCCCTAACGGTCTACAATCATCACCCGAAGATTCATCCCAAAATGAAATGCCAAGGTCGTGCCCTCCCCTTGTAAGACTTGTTGGTGCAACTGGGCATTAGATACTTTGATTTATTGGTTCCCTGAATATGGCCTTTCTAGTCCGAAACGTCGGCCTACTCAATAAAAAATAATTTTGGCTGCATCCGCATCTCTTTCTTTTTATAAATCAACAGACTCCAGGGCTGGACCATCGCATAGACAAATCCCTAAGTCCTGGTCAAATAGTCTACACGAAAGTGGCAATTAGACATCTTGATGCATCCAATCGGTCAATTAGAAAAAATAGTATGTGGCTTATATGAAGCTATTTTGTTATCAGCTGCAAACTTTTATCATTGATTGTTGATTAGATAACCGATAAAATTATATATTTGTGTTTGCTCTATTTCTTCTAGGGGAAGGGAGGCGGATAAGAAAAAAAACGTCCACGTTCCAAAGTGGATTAATTAGGCCCTGATAGATCACAAAAATAACATTTATTTTATATTATTTTCTTTTAAAACAAAATTATACTCCTGAAAGATATTATACCACCTCAAGAACAAAATTTATCTTTTTTTTTTTTTTTTTTTTTAATAAAAAACATTCACACTTTTTCTCATTCTCACTCACAATCACACACACAATTCACACTGTCTTTTCGGCAACTTAGGCCATTTAAGACTTTAAACGATATCCGTTATTTGTATAATATATATATTTGGGTCCAGGCATTCTTATTTAAGCCATTTGGTATCCAAATGCCTTAAATAAAATCTTCGGACTGCCTGGGGTCTGAACCCGCGACGTTCGGTATAGAAGGTAGACATGCTACCAACTACTCCAAGCCCCGTGGGCAAATTTATCTTTATAGCCAATAGCCAAAAAAAAAAAAACAATTTCAATTGTTGAATATATATAAAATAAAAAAAAAAAAAAAAAATATTTCTTGAAGCAGACCAAATTTTCCTAATTATTGAAAAAAAAACACAGGAAGTATCAGGAATGAAAGTTGGAAGAAAAATGCAGCCAGAATTTTTTCTTTAAAAATATATTTCAACAGCTGACGTTTAGGTTTTGGTCAAAGCCATCCTCAGAGCTATAATCAATGAAACGAAACATTTCTTTTTTACAATTATTGCTTAACCATCATTTTCAAAAAATTCTGGCTGCATTTTTCTTCCAACTTTCATTCCTGATACAAATTCCACCAGCCATAAAATACCCTTATACAAACAGGAAGTTACTTGGGAAGTAGTTATGTCTTTAGATGTTACTGGACCAAGGGCGGATACAAGGGGCGGGGGTAAAGGGAGTAATTAACCCCCCCCCCCCCCCCGAGATTCGAAAAAATTTATTTTTAATGTAAAATCTTAAAAATTAATACTTAAAAATTTGATATGTATTTATATTCTGGCAAACAAGTACAGAATGCGCTTTTAAATTGCCGAAATTAATTGTGCTGTGTGTCGAGTCACACCAGATTACCCCCCCAGAAACACCTCTGGATCCGCCCTTGTACTGGACATTACAAAAAGAAAATAATTTTTTCTCTTTTTTACAGAATCTTTATTGTCTCAATTAATAAAGATCTTGTAAAAAGAGAAAAAATTATTTTCTTTTGAACGTCCAGTAACATCTGAAGACATAACTACTCCCAAGTAACTTCCTGTTTTTTTCAATAATTAAAAAAAAAAATTCCATCCACTCTCAAACCATAGACGACCCTAGTCGAAATATTGTATTAAATAATATTTTAAATCGTTCACTAGGTGATATACAATACTTGTTGTATACGTAAAAATAGTACGAGTATTAGTTCACCAATAAAAACTTGAAACAAATCACCTAATGTCGGTAACGCAACAGGGGAATGGTGGGGGGTTGTAAATTAAAACCCCTTCCAGGAGAGAAAAAATTATAGCCTCTAGAGCATTGGTTCCCAACCGGTGTGCCCCGGCACCCAAGGGTACCCGAGAATGGCTAAGGGTGCCGTGAGATATTTAGATAAACAAAAAAATAAAGAGGGCACATGGTTTTAACTAAGCGGCAAAAATTTTCCGGAGTGCGGAAGAAATTTAGCATTGCTAAAAAAAAGATCAAAAGATTTTCACGGAAAGGAAAAAAAATTCCGCAGTTTCGTTTTCTTTTATTCCCATCGCACCTTTGGGGTGCCGTGGACTTCAAAAGGTTGGGAAACACTGCTCTAGAACATAGGATATTATTATATGTAAAATTATTTATTATTTATTGTATTTATTTAATGAATATTTTGAAATAAAAATACACTTATACTGTATATAGACAGTGGCATATTCAGGGGAAGCATATAGAGCTCCGCCCCCTCTCCCAAAAACAAATAATTTATTCTTTTTTTACCCTTCCGGCTACTGTGGACTTATTGTAAAATTTAACTAATTACTCATTGATTAATATTTTCTTTTTTTATTTACAGATCGCCAGTCGTGGCGTCTGAAATGGAGCTCGAAACCCCCCTACGATGATGATTATTATGCAAGTACCGTAGAACCGGTCGATTTTTATGGCGATTTACTCACGGGCAACAACGACCTTGGGGTCCCGGAATCGACCACTCCTGGCAGAAAACAAGCCCGTTTTGCTGTCAATGTGGCCGAGACGAGATTCATCCCAAACCGGCATCATCAGGTAACAAAAACGACAACAACAACTCATCTCTCCATAATTAGAGGAATATTTTTGGTGAAAGCTGTCTGTTCTGATACAGCTGTTGATCAGGTGATTTTTAAATAAATCAAAGGAATATATATTATTTGTTTTCCAATTCTTTGATGAGAGAGTGCTTATGTTTTAAGGAAGACAGAATTTAACTCGATTTAATAATCAGATTGTATTGTCTTTGTCATCATTCTCAGTTGATTGAGAAATGTGATTTGTCTTGTGGGCTGCCTAGCATCGAGGGGTTTCCTTCCTTCCATTTCTTTCTTCCATCAGTCAATCGAAACGTTGTTTTCCTATTGACAATTTGCTCAACAACTACATGCAATTTTCTTTTGAGAATTATGGGACCTGAACTATATGGACCCTGTTACGCATAAGTGTGTCAAGCGCCAGGTACCGAGATTAAAAATTAACATTAAAGTTTTTCTGATTTACATTGTTTTGATTAGATTATATGGACCCTGTTATGCATTAGTGTGTCAAGCGCCAAAAAAAATTAAAAATTGAGTTAAGCACGGAATATTGTTTCAAATAATAATATTTTTTATTAAATATGTCCTAAAAAAATTTATATTTAATTTTACTTGCATAATTGACAAAAAAAAAAAAAAAATTATATATGTATAATCCAATGAAAACAAAAAACTTTAATGTTGATTTTCTCAAAACTCGGTAACTGGCGCTTGACACACTATTGCGTAACAGGGTCCATATATAATTTTTTTTGTCACTTATGCAAGTAACATTAAATATAATTTTTTTTAGGACATATTTCATAAAAAATACAATTAATTATAGCATTTGAAACAATATTCCCTGCTTAACTCAATTTGTAATTTTTTTGCGCTTGACACACTATTGCGTAACAGGGTGAAATGTTAAAAGATATTTTATAAATATAATGTTAGATAACGATTAAGAATTTACGTCCTTTATGTTTTTTTTTTTTTTTAATTTTTTGCAAAGGAAAAAGGAAAATTCAACGCAATTTTCAAATTCTTTATTCGATTTTTGTCGTACAATTTTTATACACTGTGGTATTTGTAACGTTTACAGTATTTTGAATATCGTCTTCTAATCGATTTTACATTTTTCTTTTTACAATAAAAGTTTTTTGGCTCTTATTGTTAGTGTACAAAAGAAAAAAAAATTTGTATTATTTTTCAATTGAGAAATTTAATTATTAAAATTAATGTTGTTTTTTCATAAGGCTTTAGAAAAATCTAGATTTTCAGTAATTTTTTACTTTTTTTTTTTTTTAACACTCACTCTTTTTTCTCATTCACACTCACACACACACCCCCACTGTATTCTATCAATAAACCACTTAATATCTTTAAAAATATGTTTTAAATAGTCCTTTTTACTCTGTTTAATGCAGAAAGGGCACAAGTCCATAACAAAAAAAAAAATTCATGCAGGTTACACCATACAATTTAAAAATCTGAAACTTATGTAAAATATGTATTTCATAATCATCTGTAAGACAAATCATTGAAATGATCTAATTTTTTAATTTTTTTTTTTTTAGATAAAAAAAGTTTTTTGTTTCTCCTGTAAAATTTTTAAAATGTGATATGTGCCCCCTTTCTCAAATAAACGATTCAATTAATGAAAAGAATTTTCTGTCTTAAAAATTCTCTCCAGTTTATTTCTCCAGTCGCTAAATAATCTCCTAATTTCAGCTAAAATATTCTTTCAAAATTATTGAGGCAATTTAGAACAAAAAATTGAGTGAATGTGGATACCCTTTGACTAGTAAATTTATTCTCCGCATCTAAAAAAAAAAACGAGAGGATGAGGGGGGAGAGGACGCATTAATTGAAATTTTAACATAGTAATTTAACAATTCCAACACACACACATACACACCACACCTGTACAAAGTACAAAAATACAAAATGTAATCTGAGTAGCCTATTATTAAAATTTCAAACGAATTTAGGGTTTTAATTTAGAACTCTTGAAATAATTTTCTCTCCCCTTTTTCTGAAACAAGTTTATTTACTTAACAAACGTTAACAAAAAAAAAAAAACGAGGTAGCTCCGCTCTCGCTCTCTCTAGCACCTCTTAGATTTTTCTTTCTTTCTTTTTTTTTTAATACTATTTTAACTCACTGTCATTTTACTCGAGTTGTAGAGTATCCTGTCATTGAGAAGGGTCTCAAGATGAAGGAAGTCCCCCCCCCCTCCCTCTAAATAAAAAAAAATCCTTCCTGAGACGTTAATTTTCATTTAGAACCGGTGTAATCGCATGTAATGACATCAAGGGTTGAAAATTAGGGTGTGAGGTTCTGGATCGCTGAAGAAGGGACGGTTTCGGTTGGTAAACACAATTAGAGTCGGGCAGAGGGGGAAATTAACGAAGGTCAATGGATTGCTCTTATCTAAACGACATTTATTGCTAATACAACATGATAATTTGTGAACAACATGTTGCTGCTACTCTATAGTTTTTATAGCCTCTGGTCTCCGGGAATGGAACTTCAGCTTATCTGGAGACACTTGCTTCTGGGGACTGAAAGCAGACTGCAAGCAGACTGGAGTACAATTTTAGTGTAAGACAATCACGCATTTGTAGAGTATTGGGATCTTTAGCATTTCAATACGCTACCTGGTGGCTTAAAGTCGAACTAGCCATTGTAGGATAAACCTTCATATGTTTAACGTGATATAAGGGACAAGAACATTTAAACATCTGATATAATTGTATTATTTAAAAAAAAGTTATAACCCACGAGTAAACATTATTGTTAGATTAATAAATAATACATACATACACTAATATATTCACAAATATGAAATTTTCTCCTTATAAAAATAAAAGCAATGTGTATCTACTTTGTGTTTATGGGTGTAAAAGTCATGCATCTAAGCATGAAACAGTTCGATTTCATTCTTTTCCAAAAAAAAAGAGACAGTATAGTGAAAATTATAAATAATTTTATTGTAGAAGAATCAATCTATCAGATTTAGAAGCCTTCTTTTTAATTTTTTTCCTCTATCTTTTTCTTGTTTTTCTCCAAAACAATTGTGCTCGAGCAAAGGCCTCTCATATCGTATTTTTTTAAGAGCTGATTTTATGTGGTGCACTCCAAACACATTCACGTGATATTTTTTAAATCTTCTAAATTATTTTTGTAAGTACAAAAAAAAAAAATATTAATTTTATATTTAATTACAGGTATTAATTTTTTAGTTAATTTATCATTTAATTATCTTGTATTTATTATTACAATAAAATATTTCCAACACTTTTTGGCTAACATCATATCAGATATCATAAATAGCGGTTACAGAATAAAAGAACAGCCCCAAATGTGCTTACAGGTACTTCCTAATCCAGCCTTATACGAGCATCCATCCCAATTGTTATTATTATTATGAAATTTGATCATTTATTTCATGAAATTCTTCTCGTAAACTTGTTGTTTGTAAACAGAAAGCAAGAATTTGGTCTGTCATTGAAACTGTCATTACTATTACTCACTTTAAAACATGACCAGGATCAATAATATTATCTCCACAAATAAAATTTCTATTAGTAAGTGTGGCAGAAGAAAACCTACAAATTTCCTGTATCGTAACACCCATTTTTTATTTTTAATTAAACTTTTTGTCTCATAAAGCACGAGTACTTGCGTATCAGCTCAGCGATTCAATCCTACAATCGCTAGTTCATTTTTGCCACCAGGTGAAGCCACGCCTCTCCCATAGATCCCAATACGAGGAATTTTTATATTAGCCAGTTAGAATAAAGCAAACGCTCCTTGATACGAGTCCCACGGGCCGATATTTTTGTGAAATTTAAATGAACAGGATAATCATCCTCAGTTCATATATTTTAAAGAGATTGTTAAAATTATAAATAACCGGTCGCTGCAGCCCCTGCACCCTATTCATTTGTACCAGGTCCCCAGAAGCAAGTGCACCAGATAGGCTGGAGACCCTAAGTTTCGCCAATTTAGGATATTTCTTGTTGGAATGCAGTGTTAAGGAAGAACCACGCGTTCATGTAGGGTGCCCAAATGGCTTAAAGCCGAGTTTTTTAGTAAAAGGCACCAGTGTTTTAAAAATGTGATATTCAGGAAAATCGGTATATTCGTTTAACAGATTTTTACCTTCGATTTTTTGTTTGATTATTTCATATTTTTCCAACATGAGAAGTTTGTAGAAATTTGAGTCGTGATGTAAAAGTTTGACATTTTCTATGGTTGTTGTGTGATTGTATGTAGTCAAGTGTGTGCTTAGTGCAGACGGAGGATTATTTCTCGTGTGTTCTCTGAATCTAATATTTACGTTTCGTGTCGTCATCCCTATATAGCTAAAATCGCAATTGTTGCAGAAAATTTGGTAAATTCCACTTTTTTTGTAGATTATTGTTTTTAGGCTTATTGTTTAATAAAAAGTTAGCTAGAGTTTGCGGAGTTTGGGTGGTTATGCCGATATTGTGTGTTTGTAAGGTGTCTTTTAGGTTTTTGTGGAGATGGCTATTGTAAGAAATGCTCAAATATCTCTTTTGTGATTTAATATGTGGATATGTTTTATCTTGTATAAGTTTTTTAAATTATAATAATTTTCTTTTGCCCCCGGGTTTGGCGTAGTAGGTAGCGTGCCTACGTCCTATACCAAACGTCGCGGGTTCGGACCCCAGGCAGTCCGATGATTTCATTTAAGCCATTTGGATACCAAATACCTCCCATCAATTTCTCTCATTAATCATTAATCTAAACAATCTAATGAATTTCTGGACACTGAGTAGATTAAATCAATAGATAAATTGTTTAAAAAAAAAAAACAATTTAAGACTTTTTAATTAAATAAGAGTTTTTGAGAGGGTGGGCCAAAAACAGGAAGCTTTAAAAAAAAAAAAAAATGGACGGATCTTTGGCTGATCGGTTCCTCTAGAGGGGCGAATTTCATTGGCTGGTGATTTATCATCTATCGTTTAAGAAGCTTGTCTTTTTTAATAAACGAGACACACCAAGAAGGCAACCCCAACCCACCCAGTTCATTTCTCGCTGAATCATTTTATCAATTTTTATAAAATCCCCTTTCTTTTTATTCAACGTATATCTAATCAATATTTTTCGCTATGTCATATTAAAATTTAATAAAAAAAGAAAAGGCTGATACCACAACATCCCTTGTTGTGTTTTATAAATGAAAAAAACAAAAACAAATCACGCGGAAAAATAGTGAAAATGCTGAAACTTATCAAATTATTTATCATGAATAGTAGAGTGCTGTTATCAGTATTTTCATTTATTTATTGGCTTCTTTGTTGACGTTTCAGTCCCGATTGTTACGTTGAGTATATGTCGTAGACAGATCGTGAAATTAGACAGTTCATGAACTGTCTAGACATTTCATGAACTGCAGCCAGATCGTGTAATGGTCAAACAGTTACATGATATGGCTAAAAATTTTAGACAGTTCATGAAATGCAATTGGGCCTTAGACAGATCGTGTAATGCTCGAGAATTACATGAAATGTCTAAATTTTTTAGGCAGTTCATGAACTGCCTAACAGCAGTTTTGCCGATCGTGTACTGTTTGTAATTTAATGCAATAAATCTAAAAAAAAATTTTATTTTTTCGAAAATCAAAAAAAGGGCTTCTATAAGTTGTAGACATTTTAAATAGCTTTAATTTAAAAAAAGTTGAGGTAGATAGCTTCAAATTTGTGGCCCCAAAATTAGAACCCCGAGACGCGCACCTTAACTCAAGATTTACAAAGTGAGCAAGATTTGGAAAATTTAGTAATCGATAATAATAATAATATTGAAAAAAATTGACTTTTTTTCGAGATCTTTATTTGCTTTACAAACAGTACACGATCGGCAAAACTGCTGTTAGGCAGTTCATGAACTGCCTAAAAAATTTAGACATTTCATGTAATTCTCGAGCATTACACGATCTGTCTAAGGCCCAATTGCATTTCATGAACTGTCTAAAATTTTTAGCCAGATCATGTAACTGTTTGACCATTACACGATCTGGCTGCGGTTCATGAAATGTCTAGACAGTTCATGAACTGTCTAATTTCACGATCTGTCTACGACATATACACTGTGCGTTTTGTTTCTTCTTAAGAATACATGTTCTAATCTACCTTAATGATTCTCTAAGAAACATTTCAGGGGCGTATATAGAAATTTTTTCGGGGGGCCCGGACTCAAAAATTTTCTGAGGAAAATTTTTTTAAGAAACTATACTTTTTTCACACGAAATTTTTTGAGGAACATTTTTTCTATTGCGGAACCAAAGTTGTCCATCCTGCGGAAAAATTTGTTACGCTGATGTCTGTATATCCCTATATATGTATATGTGTTTGGGAAATTTCGGGGGGGGGGCCCGGGCCCCTCGGCCCCCCTTAAATACGCCCCTGAAACATTTAATATGGAATATCTTATCCATTTCTAAGTAAATTTAACTCAAATACAAAGCATTTTAATCCGTTAAATACAATTTAAATAAAATAAAGAGAAAAATGTCGATTTTTAATTTGTGGAGCAAATCAACATAATCTCGATATGTTTTATTGGATATTAATTAAAATTTTGTTTTTATAAGAATTTCCAATAAAATTTCAGAGAAAAATTGAAATGGAAAGATCATTTTAAAATTTTGGAAATTTGTCGTTAATAAAAAAAAAGTTCGACATTTTTGTTTTATTTACATTTTAATTATTTAAAATTAAATATACAACTTAAACACTAGGTTATTTGTTTCAAAGGTTTTATTAATTAAAAATTAACACTTACGTGTTAAGTGTTAATTTTTAATTAATAAAACCTTTGAAACAAATAACTTAGTGTTTAATTTGTATATTTAATTTTAATTTACAAAATGTTTCAACGAGAACCAACGGTCGAAAGTTTAAATCTTATTTTAATTATTTATTAAAATCATATGATTTTGGGTTAAATTTTCATATTAAATGTTTAATAAATTTCAGTTATATTAAGATAGATTTGAACAAATCTTTTTAAGAAGTAACAAAGTCTTTACGTTTTTATTGAAACGCAGTATATATGTAGGCCTATATAGGCCTACAGATTGTGTTAATATATAGAGAGAAAGTATTGCATTCTTGCCAAAAAATGGTCTGTCTTTGTGTGTTCATAATTAAGCAAAAACGAAAAGAGCTACGAGTTGATATTTTATATTTAAGAGAGGTGAAAAATCAAGCTTTTTTTGCAGACCAAAGAATACTACTTTTTTTTGATATAATTTCTTTTTTTTTTTTTTTTTTTTCAATTTTCTCAAAATTAGCTCTATTTAAAATTCATAAATCAATTATTAAAGAGGAGTTTTAAAAAAAAATTCCAAGACATTTTGCAGCTATGCCGTTCCAGGCTGACGTTGCGTTGTAATTTTCATTTAATCTCGCCTCCAACTCTGAAGATGGCCTAGACCAGTGGCCGAAACGTCAGTCTGGAACGGCATAGCTGCAAATATCTTGGAATTTTTTTTTAACTTTTAAAGAGAAAATTATAGCAGCTCAAATATTTACAAAATTCTAAAATTTATTTAATAACATTAATTTTACTTTCTCGTACCCTATATATGAAATATATAGGAGAGAAAGTATTGCGATCATGTCAAAAATTCGATGTCGAGATTTTGATGGATATACATGTTTTGAGGTCCCCTGAGTCCAAAAAAGTGGGTCCCGCAAATTGGTCTGTGTGTGTGTGTGTATGTATGTGTGTGTGCGTCTGTGTGTGTGTGTGTGTGTGTGTGTGGACAGATTTTTAGCATGAAGGAGTTGAGCTAGCGGATTGAAATTTTATATTTAACTTAGGTACCTTTGAAGAATCTCAAAATAAGCTTTTGAACAAAATCGGCCAAAAAGTACTAGTACTTTACTGATGTACTTTTTCAGTTTTTTTCGATTTTCTCAAAATTCCCTCCAAGGATTTTTTTTAAAATTCATAAATCAACTATTTTTTTAGATGCTCTTTAAAATGTATATTCTCATTTTGCCGTTGAAATCTTCTGAAGACCACTTTACTCTTGTTCTTCATAGGAAAGATAGAACTGGTTGCCATGGTAACGGAATTTAAATCTTTTTCTTTTTATTAGATTAAAAATCAATTATTATTTAAATTCCCATTTATTTTTATTTTATTTCTGCCTGTAATTGTTTCGGAGAAAACATATCTCTCTCTCTCTCTCTCACTTGCAAACATTATCGCCTGTCTCTCCGCCTTCTCTCATAGGCCTAATGTTAATTTCCTATAGGGATTTGTATGTTAATTTCGATTCAAAAGGGGGTCCCCTTTAGAACTTTTTAGGCATTTAAAATTTTTTTTTCCAATTCTTATGAAATTTTGTATTTATTTACGAATCTATATTGTGTATAAAATGTCCAAATATGAGATTAAAATTTTGAAAATTAACCATAGTTTATTTGAAGCAGTCAACATTTAAAATGCAAGTTTGAAACTAAGGTGCTATCGGAAACTAAATATATCTCGACACAAAAAAATCTGGTGTGACCAGCACGGTGCACAACTTTCTCTTACCGAAGGGTAAGAGAAAGTTGTGTGCTGTGCGCCAGTCACACCAGATTTTTACATAACAACACAAAACAGAAACTAAAACACAAACGCCATGGAAACACTGCAACTTGTGTATCACCACAGTACTCCCCCCTCAATAATGTTCGTAATCATTCAAATATTTTGGAAAATGTACATGCCGACCCGAGCGCGTAGTTGAGAGCTTGTCTGGAATATTTACTTTTCCACTATTCTCCTGAAGATTCGATTCTTCTTTAATTATATGTGCAGGTTTGAGTCGGTCAATAGATATAGTTTTTTCATTATTTCCAATCAAAATTTTGAAAAATTGTATGTGGTGATACACAAGTTGCAGTGTTTCCATGGCGTTTGTGTTTTAGTTTCTGTTTTGTGTTGTTATGTAAAAATTAATGTTATTAAATAAAATATTAGAATTAATCATAGGCTTAGTCACCTCGCAAATTTTATCAGCCATTTGAGCTAGTATACTTAAGTCTTCACTGCTAACAGATAAAATCGCCTGCGCTTGATCCGGAAGCTGTTGCAACCATAACGACTTCAAAAGATCATCATGTAGCTTGCCTTGACTGAGACTACGCATTTCGCTCAATAATTGCGATGGCTTCTTATCGCCAAGCTCCATCGAAGTGAGCAACTTCCTAAACTGCTTCTCTTGAGATTCCTCATAAACATTTACTAAACGTATTTTCAAAGTATTGTACATATCAGTCGTTGGTGGACTCAAAATTAAATCAGAAATCTGTTGAAGAACTTCACTCTCCATCGCTGCCACTACAGTGTGATATTTAGTGGTATCGGCCGTGATGCCCGCTGCAATAAACTGCGAGTCTAAGTGCTTAAACCAAAGTTTAACATTCTGCTTCCAAAAAGGGGGAATTTTAACGGCAATCCGAGCAACTTCCACATTCGAACGATTCTCTTGAGCAGTTGAAACGCTCATTTTAATTTCAGAGAGTCGGGGTCACCAATTTAAAGAGAAAATTATAGCAGCTCAAATATTTACAAAATTCTAATATTTTATTTAATAACATTAATTTTTACATAACAACACAAAACAGAAACTAAAACACAAACGCCATGGAAACACTGCAACTTGTGTATCACCACAAACTCCTCTAATAATTTTGAATATAATTCAAAATTGTGTAAAACGAATTTTGAGAAAAAAAAAAAAAATTATATCGTTAAAGTAGTAGTAGCTACTCTTTGGCCTATTTTATTTAAAAGCTTGATTTTTGCCTCTTTTAAATAAATAAATTATCAACTCGTAGCTCTTTTCGTTCAGGGCGCCTCAAAACGTGAATTAGGGGGGGAGGGGGGGGGGCAATATTTTTTTCTTGAATAGTGGGTGCGCTCGGCTTAGTCCATAGTCCGACCCTTTATTTTTTTTTGAATCCACCTTAAAAATATTATACTTCCAGACCCAAAGACATATATACCTCACAAATCAATTATTCTTTTTATATACTAAATGCTATTTTATTTTTTTAATTCGTTTTAAGATTTTTTTCGGCATCAGAGGCCATTTAGGCCCGGACCCTATTTATTGGTATCCAATGTTATTTTATTTATTGAGAAATTATTTTCGTAGATAGAAAATATTATTTTTTTTTTTAATTTATTGCCTTTTTTGGTATCTGAGGCTATTCATGTCTCGTTGCCATTTTTCCAAAAGAATTATTTTTTTTTGGTTTCTTGATGCTATTAAACCTTTGCCATTTCAAAAAGACTCCCATGTCTAGTATAGATTGTACACTAGATCACTTAACTAATCAAAATCCACTGACGTGTATCTTTAATTGATTCGATAGAGAATGAAGCCATTTCAAACGAAATATGATGACAAATCGCTGGAGAGGAGAGGAGAGGAGAGAGAGAGAGAGAGAGAGAGAGAGAGAGAGAGCCCTCAATCAACCACTCTATGAATCATCATTGTTATTTATTTGTAGACTTCTCTCTGAAGGTCTAATTAATTAATCCGTTTATTGAATATGTGTCTGTCTGTGTGTGTGTGTGTAATTCTTTTTTTGGGAGAGGATTTCTGCTTAGTTATTTCTTCATTCATCTCTCTCTGAGTCAGTCTGAATCAATCGTCCAAATCGTTCGTATTGGGCCTTTGCCAGCTAAACACTTTATTTATTTTATTTCTCCATTCATATATATATTTTTTTTTCAACTGTCAAAGGATTTGAAGAAAAAAAAAAAAAAATTGATAAGATGAAAGAGTAGTCAATGACCAAGGCCGTTGAAGGTCTTAGAAAATTTCTATCTTTGTTGAAGATGAACTAAATTTTGTACAAATATTGTTTTTTTTTTGTTTTTTTTAATAAAAACATTCACACTTTTTTCGCACTCACACATACATTCACATAGTCCTTTCGGCAACTCAGGCCATATAGGACTTTTACGATAACCGTTGTAATGAATATATCTATTGGGGGTTCAGGCATTTCTTTGTAAGCCATCTGGTATCCAAATGGCTTAAATAAAATCATCGGACTACCTGAGGTCCGAACGTTTGGTATAGGAGGTAGGCACGCTACCTACTACGCCAAACCCGGGGGCTACTCTTGTACTTCATAGAAAAGATAGGAGAAATGGTTGCCATGGTAGCAAAATATAAATATTTTCCCACATAAATTTTGAATTTTAATCGCAATCAGCGTGTGGAACCCCCCCCCCCCCGGTAGATAACGGGTACTTGTAATTAAAAATTATACCAATAAAGAAATAACCCCTAAATGGCCTATGTAGCCGAAAAAGTTTTTTTTTTTTTAAGAAAAAGAAAAATACATAATCTCCGGTCTTGGTGTAGTGGCTAGCGTGCTGGCCTTCTGTGCTAAGGTTCGCTAGCAAATGGCTTAAATAAGAATGCCTGGACCCCCAATATGTATTTATATTAATCAATAACGGATATCGTCAGTCTTATATGGTCTGAGTTGACTGTGTGCATGTGTGTGTGTGAGTGTGAATGAGAAAAAAAGTGAGTGTTAAAAAAAAAAAAAAAAAAAATACCAAGGTGTTAAAAAAAGCCTTAAATAAATTAAAAAAAAAAAAAAAATAATAATAATAATACATGTATATCGGCGGAAACAAAATATATGTCAACACAAAAAATCTGGTGTGCAAGCACCGAACACAACTTTCTATTACTGAAGTTAAGAGAAAGTTGTGTGATCAATCCCACCTCCCTATCCCACCATATTTTTATTATTAATCATAGTCTACATTCTAAATCAGCACCTCATAATACATAAATTTAGTGGGGTTTATCTTCGGGACCCGCTCAAATAAATGAATAAAAGCACAATTGTAAATAAATTTATCATTGTCAGTGAATTTATTAATGAAAATGCCTGTTAAATTGAATCACAATATAAAAAAGTCTAAATCAGAGGAGAGAGAGCCCTTGCGATGAAAGGACCCACATGGGGGGCAGACGGAAGGATTTTCTCTCTCTCTCAAGGGAGGGACCCTCAAACATGTTACGGGTGGCTGACTCGATTTCTACAGTGGGAGTTTTATACTCGATTTATGTTTAGGGTATGGGAGCGGTGGAAGGGGAATGCATACTCTCTCCAATGTCAACGCAAAGGAAGAGAACTCTCTCTCTCTCTCTCTCTTTCTCTCTTCAACAACTCCAACAGGTGCCAGTCGTCTCAAATTTAACAGACCAAGTTAATCTTAAACTCAACTATACGATATATATGTTCTCAATTTTCATTTTTTTTTTTTTAACATAATTCAATCACACACAGATGGTGTTTTTTTTGAATTTTTCACCATTCTCTCTCTGTCTGTTCTCGCTCTATTTGACCAACGAATTTCGAAATGAAATTTAACAAATTTGTGGTTTGGTATAATAATTAATAACACAGGGGAACAACAACAAAAATACATAATAACATTTGATATATATTTGTTGTAATATGTAAAACGTAATTGATAAATTAATTACCAAGGTCCTTGCAAATGTTAAGGCCGCCGCCGCTGTCTATGTGAACGATACAATTAAATTATATTATTATTAGGGTCCGACTGACACAAAATTTCAGCCGAAACCGAATTTCGGCCTCAATCTTAGTTTCAGCTGGAACCGTAACCGAAAATGAAACTTATATTTCCTATAAAAAATTCATATCATTTTACCTTTTTTTTTTTTTCGAAATTTTTTTTCCTCTTCCGTGGAAATCATTTTACGCCGGCGGGCCTGGCAAGAAGAAAGAACAACTGGCACCAAGATCAATGTTGTTAAGCAACGCCAAGTGGTGCTGAAAATCGGGATAGGTGGCCCCCGAAAAACCGAAAAACAAGACTATTGAACGCCCGCCGGAATACATCGATACTGTATAAATATAATTAATAAATAAATTTATAAAAGTCAAATGACCTCTGCAGCCGAAATGACTTTCTTAAAAAAAAAAAAAAAAAAAAAAAATCTGGTGTGACTGGCGCACAGCACACAACTTTCTCTTACCTTCGGTAATCGAAAGTTGTGTTCTGTGCTTGTCACACCAGATTTTTTGTGTCGACATATATTTAGTTCCCGACAGTACGGAACATTTGAATTCAGATGTAAAATTTATGTGTGGGAAAATATTTATATTTTGTTACCATGGCAACCATTTTTCCTATCTTCCCTATGAAATACAAGAGTAAAGTGGTCTTCAGAAGATTTCAATCGCAAAATGAGAATATACATTTTAAAGAGCATCTAAAAAATAATTGATTTTTGAATTTTAAAAAAAATCGTTGGAGCAAATTTTGAGAAAATCGTAAAAAACTGAAAAAGTACATCAGTAAAGTACTAGTAATCTTTGGCCGATTTTGATTAAAAGCTTATTTTTCCGGTCCCGGGGGTGTTTAACTTAAATATAAAATTTCAACCTCATAGCTCAATTCCTTCATGCTTAAAATTGAACACACACACACACACCCACACACCCACACACACACCCACACACAGACAGACCATGTCGCGAAAACCACTTTTTTGGATTCAGGGGACCTCAAAACGTGAAGATCCATCAAAATCTCGACATCGAATTTTTGACATGAATCCAATACTTTCTCTCTATATATATATTACATATATACATAGGTAAGAGAAAGTAAAAATCATATTACCTTTTTTGTAGGGAGACTAAATTTTTTCCGCACCTTTTCCGCTTTTGCAAATCATTTGACCTGTTTTTTTGCATTCGAGTCTAATCCTCTCTTTTCAAACTCAGGTGTCGGCCGGCCGAAATTTTCGGCTACTTTTTGGCCGAAACCGAATATTCGGTCGGTTCCTAAAAAATAATCTGCTCCTTCTATAATGTAGTTTCTAGTATAAATTGGATTGGCTTTTTTTTTTTTTTTTTTTTTCTTAAACACTTACCCTTTTTTCTCATTCACACTCACACTCACACACACATTCACACAGTCTTTTCGGCCACTCAAGCCATATAAGGCTCTCGGGGCTTGGTGTAGAGGTTAGCGTGCTAACCTCGTATACCAAAAGTCGCGGGTTCGGACCCCAAGCAGTTCGATGATTTTATTTAAGCCATTTGGATACCAAATGGCTTAAATAAGAATGCCTGGACCCCAATAAAGATAAATTCATAAATAACGGTTATCGTCAAAGTCTTATATGGCCTAAGTTGCCGAAAAGACTGAGTGAATGTGTGTGTATGTGTGTGAATATGAGTGTGAATGAGAAAAAAAGGCCATATAAGACTTTTACGATAACCGTTGTATTAATAATTATATCTATTGGGGGCCCAGGCATTCTTATTTAAGCCATCTGGTATCCAAATGGCTTAAATAAAATCATCGGACTGCCTGGGGCCCGAACCCGCGACTTTTGGTTTACGAGGTTAGCACGCTAACTTCTACATCAAGCCCCGAGGGCTTGGATTGCCTTTATCTCAAAAAGTAGAGTCAATTCAACAAATATATTATTATTTTCGTATTCAGCAGTCCAAAATTACTTAAAATTGTTTAATAAAACCCATGCTGCAGGATCAGTGTTGTCCTGTATAATAGGGCTTAAAGGATTTTAATTAAAATTCATAAATCTATTATTTTTTAGGTGCTCTTTAAAATGTATATTCTCATTTTGACCGTGAAATCTTTTGAAGCACACTTTACTCTTGTACTTCATAGGAAAGATATGAGGCCATGAGTAACAAAATATTTTTCTCTGTTAAAAAATTCTAATATATCGGCGGAAACTAAATAAAATATATGTTGACACAAAAAATACGGTGTGACAAGCACAGAGCACAACTTTCGATTTCCGAAGGTTGTGTATGCTGTGTGCCTAACTTTTAATTCCAAAAAAAAATCCATTAAATTTAAAATTAGGATGTGTTATGGCTGTGGAGATTCAATCAGGAAACCGAAATGGAAACTTTGCAGCCAGGAGAGATTAAATAAAAAAATCTTTTATTAAATTTTTACTTGCCGACGTTTCGGTCGTCTTTCACGACCTTCATCAGGGCAAATAATTGTCAACAATACAGGGTCTTAGGTATTTTGATATATACTGTAATCATATATATGATTTGAATCCAAGACCCCAATCAAGTAAATGATAATTTATATACATATAAAAATTGTAAAAAGAAATTGTATATTTTTTTTTTTTTTTTTTAATCTTTCACCCTTTTCCCCTCCCCCCCCCCCCCCCCCCCCCCCCACCCCCACCCCCCCTCCTCTTCTCCCTCTCCGCCACTTTAACCCTTTACCCTTTCTTTTTAAAATAAAAATAAGATTTGGGGCATTTTTTTTTTTTACACCCCCCTCCAAACCAAAGGGAATAAAAAAACCTTCCCGCCCCCCGGGGCCCCAACCCCCGGGGTTGGGAAAGGGGGGGGGGCCCCCGGCCTTTCACCCCCCACCCCGGGGCAGAAATTGTATATGATTACAGTAAATATCAAAATACCTAAGACCCTGTATTGTTGACAATTATTTGCCCTGATGAAGGTCGTGACAGACGACCGAAACGTCGGCAAGTAAAAAATTAAATAAAAGATTTTTTTTATTTAATCTCTCCTGGCTGCAAAGTTTCCATTTCGGTTTCCTGATTAAAATTGGAATATTTTTGACAATTATATAAACTAGCCAGGATGAGAGGGTAGGATAAAAATAAATTAAAAAAAAAAAATTTTTTTGGACAAGTCTAAATAATTATCTTTGAAACGGAAGAAGGGGAATATATTTCCATTGAGTGAATTTGTATATGTGTGTGTCTGATAGGTATAATAGTAGTAGTATAAGTATAATCTCGACAACGACAAGTTGGGTGTCGGTTGAAGATTTGAAGGCAACAGGGCGAGTCACCGAATGCACACAAGCGCATCGCCGCCTCTCCTACCACCACCCTTCTTGCCTCTTTCTTAATGCTAGGGGATATTCAATTTAATTTACTTTCTCTTACCTATGTATATATGTAATATATATATAGAGAAAGTATTGGATTCATGTCAAAAATTCGATGTCGAGATTTTGATGGATCTTCACGTTTTGAGGTCCCCTGAATCCAAAAAAGTGATTTTCGCGACATGGTCTGTCTGTGTGTCTGTGTGTGTGTGTGTTCAATTTTAAGCATGAAGGAATTGAGCTAGGAGGTTGAAATTAAATTAAATTGCAAAATGTAAAGTATACCTGCATTTTTGGTATGTTATTTGGACCCCTTGGGGGAGTGCGAAACCACATTTTGCAATCAAAAAAAAGTTGTGCTTCCCGTCTAGTACAAGAAAAACTGCGTGATTTTCGCATTTTTTTCAGTTTTTGCAGTTTAATTCAAAAACTATGGGCTTTTTGACATTAGTTGTTATTATCATTTTTAAAGTGCATTAAATTTCAAACAATTGAAACCAAACCACAGCTTTTTAAGTTTAATAGTTTTTGAGAAATGATGTTTAAAATATGAGCATGGTTTTCAGAAATGTTACGATTTTCAATTTTATTTATGTTTAAAGCCGAATATCGGCATAACCGCTCAAGCTTAGAGAAAAATGGTGATGAATTAAGTTTTAGCACATTTAATTACCTTTCATTTAAGCGCAAAATGGGGTCATTAACTCTTATAGTTCTCCTGTAAACTTAAAAAACAAAAATTCCAATAATACAAGTTTTAAATAACCCTACATGAAATTGCATCATATCTCAAAAACTATTAAACTTACGGAACTGTGGTTTGGCTTCAATTGTTTCAAATTTAATCTACTTTAAAAATGATAATAACAACTAATATCAAAAAGCCAATAGTTTTTGAATTAAACTGCAAAAACTAAAAAAAGTGCGAAAATTACGCAGTTTTTCTCGTACTACGCGGAAAGCACAACTTTTTTTTTATTGCAAAATGTGGTTTCGCACTCTCCTAAGGGGTCCAAATAACATACCAAAAATGCAGGAATGCTTTACGTTTTGTGATTTAAATGTCGATATTGACTGGCCTAACTAGTACTTTTCTGATGTACTTTTTCAGTTTTTTTTCGATTTTCTCAAAGTTCGCTCCAACGATTTTTTTTTTTTTTTAATTCAAAAATCAATTATTTTTTAGATTTTCTTTAAAATGTATATTCTCATTTTGTCCCCAAAATTGTTTGAAGCTTTACTTTACTTTTGTACTTCATAGGAAAGATAGGAAGCCATGTTAACAAAATATAAATATAAGCCCTATGTTTATACATACATTTTACATCTTGAATTCTGATATACCGATATATGTCGATACAAAAAATCAGGTGTGACAAGCACAGAACACAACTTTCAATTACCAAAGTTGTGTGAGCTGTGCGACCAGTCACACCAGATTCTTATCATCATATTTTGGCAGATTTTTCTGTGGTCTCTACTCATATGTTTTTTAACTAGAATGAACATGTGTATTTAAAATAGGACAAAATTTTTTTAAATAGAATAATAACAAATTTTATTATTTATTTATTATTCATTCAATCGATCGATCGATAAAATAGCTGTTTTACGTGTATTAATATGATTTTCTATTTTTTGCTTGCGTTTTAATAAAAAAAAAAAAAATCAAATAAAATTTTACGTTTCAATCAAGATAATTGTCATAAAATAATCATTTTGTTTGCATATCTGATTTAATTTATTTTTTTTTTTTTTTTATTTAAATTTATAATAAATAACCTCAATAAAGAATCCTAATTTTATTTGTTTAAATCCATGTATTTAAAAATTTAATCAAAACGTTTAAGCAATTTTAAGAAATTAAAGAAAAATAAAGTGGTCGGACTAAGCCGAGCGCACAACTTTGCCCACCCACTATTCAAGAAAAAAAATATTTTCCTCCCCCCTAGAGCCCCCCTGATGGTCCCATGTTATACATATTATATATCATTTTACTTCAGGAGGAAGTCTAGTTTCTGATTATATAAAAAAAATTATAGGTTATGTAAGAAGAAATTTTTGTCCCCCCGCCCCCCTAGAGCCCCCTTTAATGGTCCGAGGTGTAACAAAAGCTTTTCAGTTCTTGGCCTCTACCCCTAGCTTAGTGTACAAAATGTGCAAAACTTCATTGAATTGATGAATAGTTTTTGAGATTTCGTTGACGAAAAAAATTACCACAGACATACACACACACAGACACACACACAGAGACACACACAAAATGAATTCAAAAACCTCTTTAAATGGATTCAGGAGACCTCAAAACGCATTTTGGCAGCTTCAGTTCAATTTCGATTTTTTTTTTACGATTACATTAACTTTACCTGTCCAATCTACGGTTGATGGGCAAAGTTAAAAAAACTGAAAAAGTACATTAGTAAAATACTATTTTTGATTGATTTTGTTCAACAACTTCGTGTCACGTCCTTGGGGGTGCCTAACTTAAGTATCAACTCTTTTTCTTCTTGCTTTATTTTGACGACTGACAGGCTACTTTGCGAGTCCCACTTTTTTGAACTCAGAGGGCCTAAAAATTGTTTAATTCGCTCAGTGATTTCATTTTATTTCAATATAACTCTACAGAACTCAAAATATACCACATGTATTCTTACAATTTCTAGCCACAAAATGCCCCTGGAAGAGCCAGAGATGCCTCCTCTGGGCGCTTAATTGTACTGAATTTGCCCCAGAGGCCCAGGCATCTCTGGCCCTTCCAGGGACATTTTGTGGCTAGAATGTCAGTTTTCATCGCAAGTGACATCTCGGTCGCTTTATAACCCAACTAAGCTTAATGACAATTTTGGGATTTTCAGTCGATATTTCGAAACTTTGAGGTAAAAATTCACACAGAAGAAAGATATTGTCAGGTTTGAAAAAAAAATTTATATCTGTAATGTCCATGTGGGTGAGGGAGTGTACAAGTATTACGTAACGCAATTCGGGGTGGAGGGGGGGTCTCGTGAAACGTTACCATGCGTTACAAGGGGGGGGGGGGAGGGGGGGACATAATTGTGACTTTTAGATAAAAATGGCCACTTGAGCGTTACATAACGTCTAGGGGGGGGGGGGGTAGAAAAAATCTTCAAAAATTGCGTTACGTAATACTTGTACGCTTCCTGACCCACTTTTACCGGGTATTACATTTTGTTCAGAAAAAAGTGGAAAAATGACCCTCTCTAGTGACCAATATCCCAGATTGGTCCTAGCATATTTTTCGCGGGCTGCTCCTCATAAATGCTAATAGTGATATACCGACCCTCCCCAGTATCTGGTCATCATCGATACGACCATTCAATACTCCGTGGAGAGGTTCTTCTCCATCTCACACGAATATAGAGCACCAAATTATGGAACCGAATTCTAAAATGCTTCTTACTAGGGCTTTATAAGGACAAAAAAAAGTGCTTCCCGATCCTTGATGAATCTAGAGGACCTTTTTATCACACCCAATCTTCTTTTTTCTCATTCACACTCACACTCACACACATTCACTCAGTCTTTTCGGCAACTCAGGCCATATAAGACTTTTTTACGATATCCGTTATTGATAAATATACATAATGGGGGTCCGGCATTCTTATTTAAGCCATTTGGTATCCAATTGGCTTAAATAAAATCATCGGACTGCCTGGGGTCCGAACCCGCGACGTTTGGTATATGAGGTTAGCACGCTAACCTCTACGCCATGCCCTGAGGGCACACCCAATCTTAATTTTAACAATTTGAAATAATTTTCTGAATTTCTTTGTATATTGAGACATATTCTTCATTGAATATTTATCCTAAATGAATGCTAAGAAAGTCACATTTTATTTTATTTCTGCCCTCTATCTTCATATTTTATCTTAAACTAAACGGCACTAATTCGCTGTTAAATATTTTTTTTTAAGGAAGAAATAGAAAGCCCTTTGAAAGGGCTAGTTAAATATTATAAAGTATTTAAGGATAAGGGAAAGGAACAAGCTGAGTAAATATTATTAATAATTGATTCGTTATTTCTTTAAAAAAGAAAGATTTTCTAGATTAATTTATTCAAATTCATTTCATTTTCACATCTAATCGAATTCATCTGACAGCTTATTTATTGATTATTTGTCTTTTTACTTTCTCTTACCTCTATATTTATGTTAATATATAGAGAGAGAGAAAGTATTGGATTCATGTCAAAAATTCGATGTCGAGATTTTGATGGATCTTCACGTTTTGAGGTCCCCTGAATCCAAAAAAGTGGTTTTCGCGACATGGTCTGTCTGTCTGTGTGTGTGTCTGTGAACCAAATATCTCAAGAACGAAAAGAGCTAGCAGGATGAAATTTTATATTTAAGTTAGGCACCCCCATGGGACGTGACACGAAGCTTTTGAACAAAATCGGCCAAAGAGTACTAGTACTTTACTGATGCACTTTTTCAGTTTTTTTCGATTTTCTCAAAATTCGCTCCAACGATTTTTTTTAAAATTCAAAAATCAATTATTTTTTAGATGCTCTATAAAATGTATATTCTCATTATGTCATTGAAATCTTCTGAAGACCACTTTACTCTTGTACTCCATAGAAAAGATAGGAGAAATGGTTGCCATGGTAACAAAATATAAATATTTTCCCATACTTATAAATTTTACATCTTCAAATTCGAATGTACCGTACTGTCGGAAACTAAATATATGTCGACACAAAAAATCTGGTGCGATAAGCACAGAACACAACTTTCGATTACCGAAGGTAAGAGAAAGTTGTGTGTGTCAGTCACACCAGATTTTTTTGTTATTATTCATTTTATGTCAGTCAGGAATATATTTCTAGGATTTATCGCGAGATGTTGAAGATGATTATTTGAATATTTTCTAATATCCAAATTGTTACTATGTCCGAAGATTGGCAATACTCTCTAGTACAGTGTTTCCCAACCTTTTGAAGTCCACGGCACCCCAAAGGTGCGTTGGCAATCACATTACACACTCGGGGCACCCTTCCTTTTTTTCCCCCTAACAAAACGAAATGTTTTCCGCCCTGCGGAAAATTTTTGCCGCTTACGTTTAAATCATTTGACCTTTTTTTTTTTGCAAAACTTTTTTTTCCCCGCCTCTTTATTATTATTATTTTTTTTTGTTCATCTAAATATCTCGCGGCACTCTTGGGTGCCGGGGCACACCGGTTGGGAATCACTGCTCTAGTGAGACGAATATTCTCCCAAGTTCAGCTATCGCATTGTAATTTATTAAATTTTTGCTATCTTCACAAAACCTTTAATACTGAAGAGGGTTTGTTCTCTGGAAGAGGGTCAACAAGCTACCCATACAAAGCAACATGCAATCTGGAAAAACGAAGAACATACTTTTTTTTTTTTTTTTTTTTTAAGGTCCTTCTCGGCATCTAAGGCCATTTAGACCCCATCCCTATTTATTCCAAATGATTTGTAGTCAAATCAAATGAAATAAATTTTTCTCGCTTGGGATGGGAAGCGAACCTGGGACTCCGGTGCAGAAGCTAATGTCTTCCCACTGAGCCACGGCTCCCGGGCAAGAACATACTTCGACCTAGTCTATTTGCATAAGGTTCTTAATAACCACGTTGATGCTCCAGCCATTTTAGAACGGTTTGGTTTTCGGGTTCCAGGGAGAGCAACAAGGAGTAATGAATTGTTTACATTATGGCACTGTAAAACCAATGCATCATACTTTTTCCCATTAAATCACCTGTGCATCAATTATAATAATTTATATGCCCAGGATCTTCCGGACATCTTCGGTTGCTCACTGGATGTTTGTAAGAGGGGGGTTAAGAAGGGATTTGTTTTAAAAAATTATTTTACTCATTTTAATATTAACTTATGTAATCTTAATTATTTTTTAATCTAGTTTATAATCTAATTATTCTTGATGATATGGCTTCATTATTTATTTTTTTTGTTTTCTTTTTTTTTGTATTTTTTTATTTTTACTTACAAATGTATGTATATTGTTTATTCTTATTTTTATTTTTGTTTTGTATGAGCAACGAGACATAAGACTTAATGTTCCTCGTTTTTATTTTTAAATTATGTTTGTAGTGCTATCCATTAATTGGGAGTCCTCTCCTGTTGGGTAGCATATCTATTTTGGAAAATAAATAAATAAATAAATAAATAATAAATAAATCAGCTAGAAATCAACGCAGCAGGAGGAGTTAGAGATAGGAAATAATGTAACTTCACGGGGTGCCGCTAGATGGAGAGTCATCAACTAATATTAATATTTTTATCACTCCAAATATAGAGTAAAATTACTAGTACAAATCGAAATAAATTGAATTCATAGAATAATTTGTCAATTTGTTCTATTCATTTGGTTATTTTTTCGTATTAATTCGATTTTAATGTTATCTCTCTCTCTCTCTCCCCTCTCTATCCACACTCGAATTTCTTCTTGTTCTATAATAAAAAAAAAGATTAATTTTTGTTGTTGTTGTTTCTCATAAAAAATATAATATTTATTCATATGATTAATATAATTTAATTTAACGTTTGATTTGATTAACAATGAAATTTTCTTATTTCGTGACAAGCAAGCAAGCACTCGGGTAATTTCCATGTTTTTTTATTGATGATCGATTTAGTGATTGATCTCAATTGATGATGAACCTAACAACAACAACAACAACCACTTGTCAGCAGCGGTCGTTTTTTATTTATTTTTCCTCTCTCTCTCTCTCCCTCTTTGATTTGGTCCCCCACCCCCACCCCCCACCCCACTCTACCCTCATTTCGTTTATATTAGTAGGTATATAATAAAAAAGCTTTTTGAAAAACAGTTGAGTTTTTACACGAAGCCAACCAATCAGAGACAGTTTTTTTACATGATGTCGATCTTTTCAGGTTAGGCCTTATGAATATTCTTTTTTTTTTGTTTTGTTGAATCACCTTTAAAAAAAAAAAATTTAACACAATAGAATTTGTATAATAAAAGGCAAAATATTATCTCTCTTTCTTAAAAAAAAATATAGGCGTGATAGAAACCAATGCTTTCAAATAAGATACAATTCTGCCCTTGGGTTTGGTGTAGTGGCTAGTGTGCTGGCCTTCTAAAGGTCGCGGGTTCTGATCCCAGGCAGTCCGAAGATTTTATTTAAGCCATTTAGATACCAAATTGCTTAAACTAAAAATGCCTGGTCAAAAAATACATATATATTAATTAAATACGAGTTCCTAAATGGCCTAAACTGCAGAAAAGATTGTGTGTATGTGTGTGTGTGTGAGTGTTTTTTAATCAAATCAAGTACAATTCTGAATTTAACAAAATTGTATGCCCTCGGGCTTGGTGTATTTGGTAGCGTGCTTGATTTCTATACCGAGGGGGCGACCCAGGAAGTCCGATGATTATATTTAAGCCAAAGGTCTTATAAGGCCTAAGATGCTGAAAAAAACTGTGTGTATGTGTGTGTGGGAGTAAGGGTGTGATTGGCAAAAAAGTCTGTGAGTTTTTTTAAGGTCTTTTTCGAGAACTAAGGCCATTTAGACCCCATCCCTATTTATTTCAAATGATTTGCAGTCAAATAAATTGAAATGAATTTTTCTCGCTTGGGACGGGAAGCGAACCCGGGACTTTGGGGTGAGAAGCAAGTGTCTTCTCTCTGAGCCACGACTCCCGGGCAGTCTATGAGTTTTAAAAGAAAAAAAAATTATTACTTTTTGTTGAATAGGAAAGAGGATGCAGCCAAATAAGTGAGCCTCCTATTTGGTAATAAACACTTTTATTGGAACGTTTCGCCTGTGATTAACTCTGGCATCTTCAGTCTTCAAAGAGCATATTTAAATTTTATAGTAGGGGAGGAGGGGGAGGGGGCATTGGGACATGAGGCACATTGGGACATTCGAATTTTAGCTCTACTAAATATAAAGTTTGAGTTGTACTCTTTGACCGTTAGGGTCAGGGTTACCACGCGTCCGGCTTTCGGTAGGACAGGTCCTACAATCACAATGAATGTCCTACGTCCTACAATGAAGCCTAATGTGTCCTACTTTCAAAATAAAATATTAAGTTGGTTTTTATAAGTCTGTATAATCGATTTCTCAAACGCCCGGATGAAAGAAATAAGTGTTCAGTAGAGTTAATCAAAGCGGAATTGCTTGTAAGCGTTAATTGTAAAAGAAAATTGCGTACAATTCTTATGAGAAAGTTCTGGAAACAACATTAAATTATTAAAATGCGCGAAGAGTGATGAAAAATATAAGTTCAGACATTGAATGTAGTCATTAAATAAATAACTTAAAATAAATTAGCAATATCTTCACCTAAAAAATGTATATATATTGATATATATATGTCCATTTCCTATTGTCCTACATTGAGCCTTTTAATATGTGGCAACCCTGGTTAGGGTGCATTAAGTACCATTTTTATTAAGAAAACATTTTCTATAATAAAATGGGCACATTTAGTAGAGCTAAAATTCGAATGTCCCAATGTGCCTCGTGTCCCAATGTCCCGCCCTCTCCCCTACATAAATAGAGTTGTCATTTGTTAACACAAGTTATTTGCATTTTATGTCCAACAATTCTTAAAAATACCAACAAGTGA
>JAKCPI010015791.1:0-13927 GCA_023213315.1 Euborellia annulipes | reverse complement strand
AGAATGTCAACTTCGTTAACCACGACAGAGTCGTGGGAGTTCTCACCTGCGCCGCTGCAACGAGCGCCTCGCCACTGCCCGCGGGCCGAAACGCGCGGCCATTACTAGTTACTTACTAGTTCCTTACCTGATCAGTACTGGATCTCATCGGATTACCGTGGCAAGCCCTGCAATATTTCGTGGACCAAGGAGTCCTCTTGCTTTTTTCGGGTTGCCTTCGGCATTTGTTGTTCATACGTTTTTATATGTGTATATACAGTTTTATAATAAATATGATCATATAGTTTTAAATTGGTGTTATTTTATTCAAGACCCGAGTGGGAGACATCGAGAAATACAGTCCAAATCGAAGTTTATTTTTTATTATTATTATTTTTTTTTTGATAAACAGTTTCGCATTCCTACACGGGACTTTTTGGTCCGTTCGAAACGGATTTGTGAACTCTATTTTTGTGATTTTTATGGATTTTTGGGTTTTGTGCGTTGAACTTGGCTTCGGTTCAAAGTCCAAAATCGCGTGGTTTTGTGAAAAATATAGCCTCAAACATAGCCTCGCTCTTTTTTGTTTGTTTCGGACTGGTGCGTATCAGTGATGCGCAGTGGCTCTGTGCGAGTTAAATCGCGACCAGCTAGCATGTGTTTGTTTTTTATTTACATTTGAACTGTCAAATATTTTTCAACATGAGTTGGAGCGCTATTAGCCGCGAGTTAGGCGCATTTTCGTTTGAGGTCTCTCGTTTAAAACACAAAACCACAGGAGAATTAAGTGCAACTAATTTGAACTATTATATTGAACTTGTTAGTGAACAAAGGAAAAATGTGTTGCAACTTATGCCTCGGATAATACAAACCGGAGAAGAAATGGGAGGTGATGAACCAAGTTCTCAATTCCAGACAGCAAGTTCTCACTTGATGGGTTTGTTGAACGACCTGGACATGATTACTACTCATTTACGAGATAAGTTATCGTTTATTAATAAACCTAAAAGTGATCCACCTGTTTTGAACAATAATGATAATAACAATGATAATAACCGTATTCCTCAGAATGTCATTCGCTTGCCTAAACTTAATCCTCCTGAGTTTTCAGGTGACATCATGCAATGGACACAATTTCATGATCTCTTCCGGGCTAGCGTCCATTTGAACAACAACATTTCTCCAGCCCAGAAGCTGTCATATCTGGTGGCCTGTCTTAAGGGGCCAGCAGCCAAGATTGTGTCATCATTTTCCATCACGGATGAAAATTACCCGCTGGCTTGGCAATTATTAAAATCCAGGTTTGAGTCAACAAGGCGGATTATTTATGCCTTGCTTGACAAATTGTATGATTACCCTCAAATGACATCCTCAAATGGTTCTATATTGTTAGAATTATTAGATTCATTTAAACAGATAGTCTCACAGCTTAAGACCATGGGCCATTTTTATAATGATAGTAATGTTTATATTTCACGCCTTTTGTTGAGAAAAATAGATAAAACCTCTGCTCGACAATGGCTTTTGTCGCTTGAGGATGAGAACCAAGAGGTACCAACTATTGATTCTCTTTTTAATTTTTTGTATAAGGTAGCCTCCTCTCAGCAGGGACTTCCTTCAGGGACATCCTCTGGGAAGAAAGATGTCGTCAAGAAGGTTTCTCAACCCGCTGATCGAAAAGCATTTGCCGTTTCGGTCTCAAAGCCGACTTCTTCAGAATTTCAAAAGGGAAGGTTTGGTATTCAATGTTACCTTTGTCATGAAAGACATTTTTTATCAAATTGTTTTAAATATAAATCTTTACCTCTCGCTGACAAATTAAAAAAGATCAAAGAATTTAAATTGTGCTCTCTTTGCTTTGGAAAAAATCATGAAGTCAAAGGTTGTTTAGCTCCCCCTTGTACAAAATGCAATGAGCGCCATCATTTATCCTTGTGCAGTGCTCAATCATCAATTGCTTGTAATTTATCAATTAAAGATAAAACAGTTTTTAATTATTATCCTGTTCTTCCGACAGTTCAAATTCGAATAATGGATGCAGAAGGGCGGTATCATCTCTGTCGAGGTCTTGTCGATAGCGGCTCGGAGATCTCCATTGTTACGAGTGAACTGGCGGATCGTCTGCGTCTTCCGAGACGTTCAATTTTCACGTCAGTATCGCCCTTAGGCAAAGAACCTATTTCGTCGTCAGAACAGGTATCATTATCATTTTGTTCAAGGTTGAGCCCTCAACCAATTTTCACAACTTCAGCTATTGTTTTGCCTAATCTTCTATTAGACACCCCTCGTATGCAAACACCAGTAGCATTGAGAAAACCCTATCAATCCTTATTATTAGCTGATGAGAAAGTGTGGTATCCAGGTCCCATAGAAGTAATTTTATCTGCAAGTATTTTTGCTAAAATTATTAAACCACCTATTTTAACGGAATTAGGAGCAGTTGCAGCTATAAATACTGCATTAGGATTTATTTTAATTAATATGCAAGATGTTGAATGTGAGGAGACAAGCACAAGCTCATCCCCCACCTCAGCAATGACGGCTTCCTCGGCTTACTACGCATGCGCGTGTCAGTCAAGTAGCCTCAGCAATCCAACTGCTATGCAAATCGAGCGTTTTTGGGAAATTTCTAATGTCTCTTCGGAAAATTTAATTAAAAATCATCCAGCGATTAGACATTTTGAAGCGACATATAAACGCTTAGATTCCGGAACGTTTTCTCTTGCATTACCATTTCAAGAAAAGGCTTCAAAATTAGGATCATCAAGACATATTGCGTTAAGAAATTTCTTATCTCTAGAAAAACGTTTTAAAAATAATCCATCTTTTAAAAAGGCTTATGTTGACTTCATGTGTGAATATAAAAGTTTAAATCACATGAGTCAAATAGAAGAAAATATTAATTATTACTCCTCTAACTCTTGTTATTTGTCTCATCATGGTGTCTTTAAAAATCGTGATAATTCGAACAAGATCCGTGTTGTCTTTAATTGTTCGGGACAAACTTCTAATAAAATTTCACTTAATGATATTTTAATGAATGGACCACCTCTACAAAACGATATAAGAAATTTACTGGTTTCATTTCGGCTTTTTAAAATTGCTTTAACGGCCGATTTAGTAAAATTTTATCGCTGTATTGAATTGAATAAAGAGTCAAGGAATTTTTTAAGAATTTTCTGGCGTGAAGAAGAATCTCATCCTATTCAATGTTACAGTTTGAATACATTAGTATTTGGAACTAAATCCGCGCCCTTTCAAGCTCTTTATACTATTAAAAAATTATTAGAGTTAGAGAGTAAAGATTTCTCAGAGAAGGCAATTTATTTTTTAAACAAAAACATATATATTGATGACCTTTTATTAAGTTTTTCTACTATTGCGGAAGCTGAGATTTTAATTAATGAGATTAAAAATTTATTAAGGAGAGGAAATTTTAGTTTAAGCAAATGGGCTTCAAACTCAGAAGAGTTGCTTAAAATTTTAAAAGTAGATTCTAAGGAAATTAAAATAATTTCTAATCCAGAAGGAGAACCTGCTTTAACATTAGGAATCCATTGGGATCCTAATAAGGATATTTTTAAAATGGATATATTTTCTCCTCTGCCTTTTATAAAAACAAAGCGTAATTTGTTAAAAGAGATAGCAAAGTTTTATGACCCCTGTGGTTATATTTTGCCAATTACACTTACATTAAAAGTTTTATTTCAAGAAGCCTGGAATTTAAATTTATCATGGGATGATAACTTACCTGATTCAATTTTAATTAAATGGCGACTCATTTGTCAGGATCTACATCTTTTAAATACTTTGAAAATTCCTCGGTTTGCGTCGACTGAAGATACTCACAAGTTCGGGCTGTTAGGATGCGCAGATTCCTCTCCTCAGGCCTATTGTGCTGTGGTGTATCTTCTCTCCTTTGATGAAGATGGACATTTACTCCGATCGACGCTGATAGCGGCACGAGGAAGAGTGGCTCCACTTAAAACCATTTCATTGCCACGTTTAGAGCTTTGTGCCTTGGCGCTACTGGCAAATTTAATCGCCTTAATTAAAAAATCTTTTTCTGAACCACTTTTAAAAATTATTTGTTTATCTGATTCAACTATAGCTTTAAATTGGATCCAGTCTACGCCTACCCGCTGGAACGTTTTTGTCGCCAACAGAGTGGCAGAGATCCAGACCTCTCTCCCTGAGGCGGTTTGGGGACATATTCCGGGTTCAGCGAATCCAGCGGATTTGGCTACACGTCCTACTTCAGTGGATAAATTTCTTGCTAACACCACTTGGTTTTCTGGCCCTCTCGAAGAACATTTTTCAAATATAGATTGTATCCCTTTGTCGATGGAGGCACTGGAAGAAGAGAGAAAAAGTACGTACACCCTCCAACCAAAATTATCTTCTCTGTTCTCAAGCTTCTCGACATGGATGCATCTATTGAAAGGAGTGGCTCGTATACTTCGTTGGAAATTTCCCAAGGAAAAACGAGCCAAGGGTCTCATTTCACCAGAAGAAATTACTCAGGCGGAACTTCACTGTCTTCGAGTAATACAAGAGGAAGGATTTCCAAATGAGCGATTGATTTTGAAGTCAGGAGATACAATCCCAAAATCAAGCCCTTTGCGCTTTTTGGACCCCTTCGTCGATGAAGAAGACTTATTACGTGTAGGAGGTAGATTACAAAGAGGTCCATTTCCAAGAGATTTAAAACATCCGATTATTTTACCTTATCATCACCATGTAACAAAATTATATATTAAATATTTACATTTGAAATTTTTCCATGCTGGAGTAAAACATATTTTATCGATTTTAAGAAGAAAATTTTTCCTATCTCGAGCGCGAAATTTAATAAGAAAAATTATAAATTCCTGCGTTGTTTGTGCGCGTTTTTCGGTTAGTCCTGAAGATCAGATAATGGCACCCTTACCCCCATCCAGAGTAACTCCATCTCGTCCTTTCTCTGCTACTGGGGTGGATTATGCGGGTCCGTTCATTCTCAAGGAGATGATCGGTCGTCGTCGGCAGGCCCACAAGGGGTACATTGCTCTCTTTGTGTGCATGGCGACGAAGGCTGTCCATTTGGAGGTTGTTTCTTCTTTAACTAGTGCTTGTTTTCTAGCAGCCTTCAATCGTTTCGCTAGTCGTAGAGGAACTCCATTGCAAATGTATTCTGATCGAGGAACAACGGCGCATTATTGAAGTCTTCCCTGGTGTGGATGGTAGAGTGCGTTTTGTAAAAATCAAGACCTCTCAAGGAGAAATTGAGAGAAATATTACAAAAATCGCCCTCTTACCAAAGCCAGATTGTGAATAATTTTATTTTAATAATTGTTTTAATGTTTTATTCTATTTTGGTCTATATATATGAGAAGTTGCATATATATACATATATATACATTTTTTTTTTTTTTTTTTTTTGTTCGCTGCCTCATAGACTGCAGTCTTGAGCGCAGATTTCGATGCATAGAGCTGGCATTTCGCTCATGCAGTCAATTTTTGGAAAACAATCCTTTCGATTGTATTCCACAACGTTCCACACTAAGAACGGAATTGTTCTGCTCTTTTGCCTTCGCCGTTCCTAGTGTCCTTTCCCAAACATTTTTTTTTTGTTTGTTTGATTGTTTCATAGCTCTGCAGGCGGGGGAGTGTGTTGACATGAGAATGTCAACTTCGTTAACCACGACAGAGTCGTGGGAGTTCTCACCTGCGCCGCTGCTACGAGCGCCTCGCCACTGCCCGCGGGCCGAAACGCGCGGCCATTACTAGTTACTTACTAGTTCCTTACCTGATCAGTACTGGATCTCATCGGATTACCGTGGCAAGCCCTGCAATATTTCGTGGACCAAGGAGTCCTCTTGCTTTTTCGGGTTGCCTTCGGCATTTGTTGTTCATACGTTTTTATATGTGTATATACAGTTTTATAATAAATATGATCATATAGTTTTAAATTGGTGTTATTTTATTCAAGACCCGAGTGGGAGACATCGAGAAATACAGTCCAAATCGAAGTTTATTTTTTATTATTATTATTTTTTTTTTGATAAATAGTTTCGCATTCCTACATATATATATAGAGAGAAAGTATTGGATTCATGTTAAAAATTCGATTTTGATGGATCTTCACGTTTTGAGGTCCCCTGAATCCAAAAAAGTGGTTTTCGCGACATGGTCTGTCTGTGTGTGTGTGTGTCTGTCTGTGTGTCTGTCTGTGTGTCTGTCTGTGTGTGTGTCTGTGAACAAAATATCTCAAGAACGAGAAGAGCTAGGAGGTTGAAATTATATATTTAAGTTAGGCACCCCCATGGGACGTGACACGAAGCTTTTGAACAAAATCGACCAAAAAGTACTAGTACTTTACTGATTCACTTTTTCAGTTTTTTTCGATTTTCTCAAAATTTGCTCCAACGATTTTTTTTTAAATTCAAAAATCAATTATTTTTTAGATTCTCTATAAAATGTATATTCTCATTTTGTGATTGAAATCTTCTGAAGACCACTTTACTCTTGTACTCCATAGAAAAGATAGGAGAAATGGTTGCCATGGTAACAACATATAAATATTTTCCCATACTTATAAATTTTACATCTTGAATTCAATTGTACCCTACTGTCGGAAACTAAATACATGTCGACACAAAAAATCTGGTGTGACAAGCACAGTACACAACTTTCGATTACCGAAGGTAAGAGAAAGTTGTGTGCTGTGCGCCAGTCACACCAGATTTTTTATCTAAATTTTCCCATTTTTACTTGAGCCCTGAAGGCCCCGGGGCCTTTCAAAGGGAAATTTTTATTAAATTTTCTTTTTTTTTATCTAAATTTTCCCATTTTTACTTGAGCCCTGAGGGCCCCGGGGCCTCTCAAAGGGAAATTTTTATTAAATTTTCTTTTTTTTTTTATCTAAATTTTCCCATTTTTACTTGAGCCCTGAAGGCCCCGGGGCCTTTCAAAGGGAAATTTTCATTAAATTTTCTTTTTTTTTTTATCTAAATTTTCCCATTTTTACTTGAGCCCTGAGGGCCCCGGGGCCTCTCAAAGGGAAATTTTTATTAAATTTTCTTTTTTTTTTATCTAAATTTTCCCATTTTTACTTGAGCCCTGAGGGCCCCGGGGCCTTTCAAAGGGAAATTTTTATTAAATTTTCTTTTTTTTTTATCTAAATTTTCCCATTTTTACTTGAGCCCTGAAGGCCCCGGGGCCTTTCAAAGGGAAATTTTCATTAAATTTTCTTTTTTTTTTTATCTAAATTTTCCCATTTTTACTTGAGCCCTGAGGGCCCCGGGGCCTCTCAAAGGGAAATTTTTATTAAATTTTCTTTTTTTTTTATCTAAATTTTCCCATTTTTACTTGAGCCCTGAGGGCCCCGGGGCCTTTCAAAGGGAAATTTTTATTAAATTTTCTTTTTTTTTTATCTAAATTTTCCCATTTTTACTTGAGCCCTGAGGGCCCCGGGGCCTCTCAAAGGGAAATTTTCATTAAATTTTTTTTTATAAATATATGGGGGCCTATGCCGGCTCGGGGCCTGGGACGGACCGCCCCCCTCGCCCCCCTTCGGTACGCCACTGATTTTGGATTCTCTTTAAAATGTATATTCTCATTTTGCAATTGAAATCTTCTGAAGACCACTTTACTCTTGTACTTCATAGAGGAGATAGGAGAAATGGTTGCCATGGTAATAAAATATAAATATTTTCCCATACTTATAAATTTTACATCTGAATTCAAATGTTCCGTACTGTCGGGAACTAAATATATGTCGACAGAAAAAATCTGGTGTGACAAGCACAGTACACAACTTTCGATTACCGAAGGTAAGAGAAAGTTGTGTGCAAGTTTTGCAAGTTTTGAACAAAAACACAAAAATGAATTTAAAGATATTATTTTATTAATTATAAAATACAATGTTCTCTGTATTTACAAGACCTGAAGAGAGTACCAATCAGAATCCGAAACATCTTTGCTTTTTACTTTCTCGTATAGAATATAAAGAGAAAGTAATG
This sequence comes from Euborellia annulipes, assembly GCA_023213315.1. Classification (NCBI taxonomy): domain Eukaryota; kingdom Metazoa; phylum Arthropoda; class Insecta; order Dermaptera; family Anisolabididae; genus Euborellia; species Euborellia annulipes. The sequence goes on along the minus strand of JAKCPI010015791.1, from coordinate 5,945 downwards.
TAATCGTAAAAAAATTCGACTTCGAGATTTTGATGTTTCTCCACGTTTTAGACCTCCCTGAGTCCAAAAATACATTTTGGGCATTATATCTGTGTGTGTGTGTGAACACGATTGCTTGAAAATGCAAGCAGCTGGATGGATGAAATTTGGTATATACTCCTAATTGTAGATTTCTATCAACTTTTGGAGTAAATACGTCACTTAGAAGTAGTACTTTACTTAAAAAGTTTTTTCAGAAATTTTGAAATTTTCAATTTCTTTGTCATATTATGAAAAATACTCAATTTTAAAAAGTTTTTATTCTTTGACATTTTTCCGAAAACTGAATAGTTTATGAAATAATCACAGAAGAAAACATGTTTTCATTCAAGAACTATTCAGTTTTCGGAAAAATGTCAAAGAATAAAACTTTTTTTTTTTTTTTTTTTTAATTCTTTTTGTTTTGGCTTTCCCGCCATAACAATATAAATACAAAATACATTATTACAAAAACATGAATACAAAAAACAAAATAGCAATAACATAATAATAAAAACATTATAAAAATAGCCAAAGTAGAAAATACATCATATGAAAAATATATATAACAAATACATAATAGGAAAAACATTAATAAAATAACATAATATAATCAGAGCGCAATTTGGTTGCTTCTGACAAAGTCAAACAGGGCCGAAAGGGTTTCAAATTGAGGATTTTGAATCAATTTTGAGAGGTTAGGCGGGTCATTAAAATGTGGCAGAATTTTGTTGAGCAGGTTCTGTCTATTAAACTGATGGCAAGAAAATATAATGTGTTGTGGGGTTGCTTCGGCTAGCTGGCAGCTGCAAACTGGCGACGGGCTTAGATTTGTCCTGTGGAGGTGCTGGTTGGCTCTGGTGTGGTTAATTCTTAGTCTGTTCACTAGTGTTATTAATGGTCTGTCTAGATTAGGTACTGTTGTGAACCAAGGCGGTGCAGGAACGGTTTTTATTTTGGCCAGGGCGGATCCTTTAAACGGGCTTGTCCTTATCCACTCGTCTGTCCATTCTGCAATCATGGTTCTTTTAAAGATGGGGATGAAATCATTCCACGGGATAGGCTCCGGAAGAATGGTACCAGAATGAACTGCTCTTTTGGCCAAATAATCCGCGATATGGTTCTCTGGTGAGCTTGCGTGTGCTTTTACCCAATGGTAGGAAATAACCTTTGCGTCCATTTGCAGTTTGTGAGTCAGCTCTATAATTTGGAATACGATGCTTTCAATGTGACCAGGTTTTTTCACAGCTTTTAGAGCAGAGAGAGCACTTTGGGAATCGGAAAAGACCGAGATGTATCTTGTTCGCAGAGCTTGACAGTAAATAAGTGCTTCTCTTATTGCGATTAGTTCGGCTGAATAAATTGACATGTCCCTTGGAAGTTTGAACAACCCAAAATATGCATGGGAGGCATCAAAAAATGCACACCCAACACCACTACTCGATTTTGAGCCATCCGTAAATATATTAGTATGTGAACGAGAGATAGGGGGATTAACTTCATCTAAAGAGATATTAAGAGGCAAATTAATTAAATTTATGTCAATTTTAAATTGTAATGGGAGAGAGTATTTTGCTACTTTCATATTGAGCTTTTCAATACGGAAGAGGGCCTGAATAACAGTTGGGATCTTTTTTGAATTCCAATAAGAAGAACAGAGAACCTTCGCTTGTAATGCTCCTAACGACTCAGAAACGGGGTGATAGAAGAATACTTTTCTTTTTATAACAAATTTTTGGGCCAAAAAAAGTCGACGTTTCTCTAAAGGCGGTTCATTAGACTCTATCAAGATTGCATTCGTGGGAGATGACCTGAGATATCCCATACAGCGCCTTATTGCCTTAAATTGAATCCTGTCTAATTTCTGCAATGAAGTATAACTTGCCGTGTCATACAAAAAACAACCATATTCTAAAATAGATCTTATTGTTGCCCTATAAATCATTAAAAGGGATTCGGGATCAGCTCCCCACGACAGAGTCGAGATCGAATTAAGGACATTTTGATACTTCGCGCACTTCTTAGTTAAATAACTTATATGCGGGGTCCAAGTTAATCTAGAATCTAGTGTAAGTCCAAGGTATTTCACATTACTTTTTATTGGAAATTCTTTTCCTCCTAAATTAATTTGAGTCCAATTGGGAAGCCTCCTTCTCGAGAACAAACATACCGCAGATTTAGCTCCAGAGATCGAGAGATTGATCTGACTTAAATATTTTATCAAATGTTCGGTAGAGATACTTAGATTTTGAATACTATCCTGGAGATTTTTTTCTGAAGAATAAATAATTAAATCGTCCGCATATTGCAAAAACTTAGAGTTAAAGCACGCTTTACTCCCCATATCTAACGTGTAAATTAAAAACAGAAGAGGGCTTAACACCGAGCCCTGAGGCACCCCACTATAAATAGTTCTAGAGAAATAAGACTGATCCTTATTTTTAACTAGAATTGTTCTCCCATATAAAATTTTAAAGATGAGATTTACCACTGACTTGCCCACACCTAATTTTTGTAATTTTTGACTTAAAATAAATATATTCACGTTATCATAAGCCCCAATAATATCTATGAAAACTGAAGCAGTATATTCCTTGTCCGCAAATGACCTCCAAATATCACTTGTAAAAAGTGTGAGACAATCTAAAGTCGATCTGGCCGCCCGAAATCCGAAAGAGCAGTTGGGCAACATATAATTGGTCTCAAGGAAGTTTTCTAGTCTAAATTTGATTAGCTTTTCGAAAATCTTTAGTAAACATGAAGACAAGGCTATAGGCCTATACGCGCCGGCATCCTCTCTGTTTTTACCTGGTTTCAAAATCGGCAAAATTACTTGTTTTTTCCAAGATGAAGGGACAAATTCACAGTATCTGATATCATTGAATACATTCAAAAGGAACAACAAACCTGAGATTGGGAGATTTTTAATCATACTATAATAAAACTTTTTAAAATTGAGTATTTTATCATAATATGACAAAGAAATTGAAAATTTCAAAATTTCTGAAAAAAAACTTTTTAAGTAAAGTACTACTTCCAAGTGACGTATTTACTCCAAAAGTTAAAAGAAATCTACAATTTTAGTGTAAGGAGCATATACCAAATTTCATCGATCTAGCTGCTTTGGTTTTTAAGCAATCGTGTTCACACACACACACACACACCCAGACGTAATTCCAAAAGAATATACGAGAAAGTCTCAGGGATGTCATTCCCCATTTATTTTTTTGTTTCTGACTGCCCCACACAAAAAAAGAATTTGTTGAATGTCATTTGGACAGAAAATAGGGGAGAGAATCTTTAAATATTCCCCCCCCCCTAACTCTTCTTTTCTTTTTTACCGGTAGAAAGTCTTATTTTTACAAAAGAAATCGCTTTCAAAGTAAAGCAAAGGCTCAAGAGATAGAACATTAGAAAATGCAATTTGATATTTTCAAGCCAAAAAGAGGAGGAGTTCCTCGCCGGAGATCTCAAGTGGAACGCCCCTTTATGCCGTGCCACATATTCCACCCAAAAGACGGCTCGGCGTAACGGAGAGACGGGCTCGTCTCTGAAGATCCTCTTCTGTTCCAACGCCTGATGTTTATATCTGGAGATCGAATCGCCTCCAAGTTATTTGAGGGTCAATCGAATTAAAGAAGAAAACAAAACAAAAAAGGATCACCTGTGATTATCAATTAATTCCCGGATTGTTTTAAATAAATCCTCAGCTGTTAAGGTCAGAGGGTCGATCGAAAGGGCCATTCCCTTGTTCACGACTTTGAGGGCATTTGTGTATTGATCAAAGAAATGAGGGATAAACAGAATTGGCACTCCATTGTAGATGCCCTCATTAGTGCTCAAAAAGCCTCCATGGCTTATGAATAGTTTGACGTTTACATGCCCTGAAAAATTTACCTTTTGATGTTAAAAGAAATACTCTACAAACGCGTGATTATCTTACACTAAAAATACTTCAACAGGAAGCGTTAGAACTCTACTTAATAAGTGTTTTGTTCTTTGAGGTTTTTTCTAAAATTATTTGAAATTCCTATCGGGATCCCCGTTTATTTACTCGAGGTGCTTTCGTGCACGAAGACACACACCTCCACCTCTGGCCGTAGCCTATCTACCGGCACCCCGTGAAGTTACATTATTTCCTATCTCTAACTCCTCCTTCTGCGTTCGTTTCTAGCTAACGAGCTAATCCTTATTTCCAACCTCTTCTATGGTGAGGAGGATGTTTTATTAATGAGGAGGGACTCCCTCAGCGCCGACTCCTTTCGGGGGACGGGATGTCACAGCAACTCCATCTCCTCGTAGAGAGGACTTGCAGGGTTTGCTTGAGGATTTGTTTACATTAAAAAAATATTCTTTATTTAATGAAAAAATCCCGCAAGCTGACCTTCTTTGTAGAAGCCGCTACACCCTAAATCGCTACAACAGTGAATCTGAATAATTTTGGAGATAATCAACCAAATAAGAGACCCTTCCAGGGCCGGATTGAAGATATAGGCTAAAGTCCATTTGCTGCTCTCTCTACCATAATATATAACCGAACCGAAACGTCAGCAAGTGATTAAGAATTTTTATTAAAATTAAATGAAATAAATTTGGCTGCATTCTTCTTTGGAAATTATTCCTTATCATCTTGAACATAATATATTGAAGCCATCCGGACGACTTTCGGGGGAGTATGGAAAAATATTTGAAAATTAGGCTCTGAAATCTGCGTTTTTAGCTATCGTGAGACGTAAAATTATTATCAAACTACAATATATGGATTCTTAATACTTAATTTCAACTGTTGAATAAATTGCCAATCTGTCGCCCCTGGATTTGTTGCCGCTCTAGGCTTCAGGCAGTGGCGTAACGTACGCCCCCGCACCGAGACCCCGCGATGCGGGGGCTAAAAAACTCTGGCTCCGATAAAAACGGAAAAATTTAGATAAAAAAATATAATATAATGGATATACGGTATTTTAAAAATATTTTTTGTATGGTATAATAATGGGGCCCGAAATAAAATTTGCGGGGGGGGCCCAGCTAAAAAACGTTACGCTACGGTTAAAGTTGTGGCTGTGATGTGATTATGAATGGAGGGATGGAGATATTAGAATGCTCGAGGTACAATAAAACTCCCAGAATAAGACGTTTCGGCCTAAATCTATTTGGCGATCTTCAGTTAATGGAAATTGCACACATAATGCCAGCGCACATGTTATTGAACCAGAATTTGTCAATAATAAAATTTATTTGCTTCCTACAAAATGATATGGTTTCCTATGCCCAAGATCAGAGATAAATCTCTCATCTTGTATTAAGCAAAATTGTAAAAGGAGCAGGAGGTTTACTCGATTGATTTCGCAGATGGAGGTGCAGAGATGAAATAATTTATGAAAAAGGATTTTTATTAACAAGACGACTGTGATTGTAATTTTAACAGTTTCGGTCTGAAGAGACCATCATCAGGCCTGCGAAAGATTACATAAAAAAGTGAGTCAGCACACAGCAATACCAAAAAAATTAATCACATTATCAAGAACATTCCCTTAAATTCTAGCTTATTCAAATACAGCTAAAATATATTTTTATTATCAATTGTACATCAGCAAGATATTTATTATATTTTTATTTGTTAAATATCTTGCTGATGTACAATTGATAATAAAAATATATTTTAGCTGTATTTGAATAAGCTAGAATTTAAGGGAATGTTCTTGATAATGTGATTAATTTTTGGTATTGCTGTGTGCTGACTCACTTTTTGACGTGACAACGTCTTACAAATCATGTGTCTATAGAGGCAGGTTAGAGGGGCATGCACGAAAAAGTTTATCGGCTTTAATAACTCTTCTGTCTTAAGAGATATAATTATGGGGAATATACGGTTAGAAAGAATGAGTTTTCAGCTAAAGATTTCACCATTTGTTATTTTCCTACCATTT
>JAKCPI010015790.1:0-132313 GCA_023213315.1 Euborellia annulipes | reverse complement strand
ATAAAAAATACTTAATTGTTTTTGTTTTTTTCGGAACAAACAATATTGCATAATTAAATACATTATTATATAATACCTTAGCTAAGTTTATTCAAGATTTTTTATTTTTTTGAAAAATATTTTAGGGATCCAAAAAGATCCTTGTAGCCAGGGAAAGAGGCGATAATGTGCGCGATTCAAATGTAAAAATTGGGAACATGCCTAAAACAGATTTTTTTTTTTTTAATATGACATTTCTCATTATCCTAATTATCAATATTTAAATATCAGTTAATATTTAAAAATAAATTTCTTATGTTTATCTCATAATAAAAAAAATCTTCAATAATTATTTGTATGCATTTTTCTTAAAAAACTAGTGAATAGTGTAAAAAAATACTAGGCCTATATAACTCAAACTTCTATCTTTTTATTAATAAATAAGTTAATGAACTATGTAATTTGAGAAGTTGCTTAGTAAGATAAAAAAAAATATAGTCAGATATTATGAATATTTAAATTCTGTAATATTCTTTTTCACTGTCCAGATGCAAAATAAGGAGAAAATGCAATGCATGATGTTTCAAGTCAAATTTATTTATTAAATAAATTTGAAATATTCAATTTAACTGAAGACAAAAATTTTGAAAAACCTAATTATGTTTGTCGACTTATATATCCATTTTATCGTAGGTTGTTTTGATATTTAGAATCGAGTATCATCTCAATAAGCCTAAAAAAAAAAAATTTTTTACGGACACTTTCGAATTGAAATATAGAATAGGTTAAAAATAAATAATTCCATAATGTTAGGAGTTCGAATCCCGTTTCATGCCCTAATTTCAAATGAATTGGATATCAATTAAATAAATAGGTCTAAATGGCCTCCAATGACGAAAAAAAGTCATTACAAATTCTATTTTTAAAATTAATATAATCAATAAAAGAAGACAAATTGAAAAAATATACATATTTAATTCCTAAATCCGTCCGTTTGCCCGTCACGCTCTGTTTTTATTATTTCCGATGGAATTTTTCAATAATAGAATCTTTGGCGTAGAAAATGTAAAACACTTGTAAAAGAGAGGGAGAGACTTTTTTTTTTCAATGGAAAACAAGGAAATTCAATTAGTGAATGTTTTCCTAGATTAATAATTAGTTTTTGCATTAGATGAGGATATCATGTAGGCCTAGTAAATAAAACTTATTTTTTTTTTAGTTTGATTTTAAAATATTCTCTCTTTTAATATTATTATAATACAATATAATTTTATTCATTAATTGATTAAAACCAAAAGCTGAAATTGTTTACAATTAATTCTTCAAGTCATTAAACAAAAGGGAATTAAATTTTTTACGAATTCATTTAGAAGGGCTTTATCTTTTCAAAAGTATTATTATAAAGCTTTTGCATGTTTGATTAAAATTTATATTAAAATTATTTTTCTCCATAAACTCGTCTCAAGGAGTTTGTTTAACTGAGAAAGGTCAACCCACCTTTTTTAGAGATCACAGAGTCCTAGCCGAAAGTAAATTATTCAAATTATTATTAATTATAGACCAGATGTAGGCTAATAGGAGATCGGCTGTTAGAATAGCCTGCCATCTTTTGCAAGAGTGCTGAACTATTTGACACATAATTTTAAATATATCGACTAAGCTTATTTTAAAATTTTCTTAATTAATATGTGATTAATAATAACAAATTAATTTTTAAATTTAAAAAAAATTTAAGATTATTGGGGCAGATATCTCAAGCAAATACAAAAAACAATATTGTTTTGTTGCTTGATTAGAAAAAAATTAATTTCCTTAATTTTTCATTAAAATAATTATAACTTTCTGCCCCAATAATCCCTTATGAATATAATTCATTAAAAAAAAACGCATTGAAAAATTCCTTATAATTAGAGACCGGACAAAAAAGCATAAAAAAATGGAAAAAAAGTGCTTAAAAAAGCATAAAAAACTTGAATAATAAGTTGTTAAATAAGCATAAAAGTTGAAAAAAAGCATCTCATAAGCAATTTTACTCATACCAATGGCGTATACAAATTTGTTTTTAAAGAAACTAAATTTATTCCGCCTCGCCCTGCGAAAAAATTTTGTTTTGCGGAACCAAATTTTTTCACCCTGCGGAAAAAATTTTTTTTACAATGCTATAATTTTTTTTTTTGGGGGGGGCGGGCCCCCCCCCCCTTATACACGTCCCTGGTGTATGCGTGTGTGAATGGGAAAAAAGTGTGTTTTTTAATAAAAAAAAAAAAAAATTATAAATATTCGTAAAATAAGTTCAAATAAGCACGAAAGGGAAAAAAAGCATGAAAACTCAAAAAAAGCAAAAAAAGCATAAAAAATGCAATCTCAATGCACTTAGTTTTCCTAATTCGTATAGAAATTAAATATCAAATGGTTGCTTATAAAATTAAGCAATAAGCATTTTGCTAAAATCCGGTCTCTACTTATAATAGTCTTTTTTTCTTTTTAAGTTTAGAGCCGCTCCTACTCCCCCCTTAAGGTTATAATATTGATATTTGACAACATCTATATATTATATATCACCCTTCGCTAAATATTCACAGCGACAACTTGCACATCTATTATTATTATTATTGACATCACTCACTTTTTCAGTAGAGAACATCACAATAAAATACAATTGTTAGACGTTGAAAATATTAAAAACGAAAGAAGAAGTTTCATTAAAATGTAAAATTTTTACTTTAAAAATTTATATTTACTAAATAAAGAATTATATATATCATGTGTTGGTCCATGAGGTAATTATGAAAAACATATAACCAAGTATTTATTAATTTAAATAAGCGAAAAATGTAGGTACCGCCGGGAGTCGCAGCGATCTATCATAATTTAAATAAGCGAGTGCGTACTGTGGTCCAGTAGTAGGGCATGTTGAGCGTAAATCGACAGATCCGTGGTGCGACTCCCGGCGGTACCTACATTTTTCGCTTATTTAAATTAATAAATACTTGGTTATATGTTTTTATATTTACTGTATTTTCTCAAACTAATACAATAGTATTAAATTAATTACTTTAAGAATGCAAATATATATAATTAGGATATCATTATTTGTAGATATAAAGACACTTAATGCGAGTAGTTTAGGTTTTCCCCATTCACATATGTAATTCTCCGTTGTTCCTCCTACAAATAATCCTCTCCTCTTTTAAGTCTTATCACTAGAGACCGGAAAAAAAGCATTAAAAAATGGAAAAAAGTGCTTAAAAAGCATAAAAAACTTGAATAAAAAGTTGTTAAATAAGCATAAAAGTTGAAAAAGCATCTCATAAGGAATTTTTACTCATACCAATGGCGTATACAAATTTTTTTTAAAGAAACTAAATTTATTCCGCCCCGCCCTACGGAAAAATTTTGTTTTTGCGGAACCAAATTTTTTCACCCTGCGGAAAATTTTTTTTTACAGGGCTATATTTTTTCACCCTGCGGGGTTTTTGGAAAAATTTTTTTTGGGGGGGCGGCCCCCCCTCCCCCTTATATACGTCACTGGTGTATGCGTGTGGAATGGAAAAAAGTGTTTTTTAATAAAAAAAACAAAAAAATTATAAATATTCGTAAAATAAGTTCAAATAAGCACGAAAGGGAAAAAAAGCATGAAAACTCAAAAAAAGCAAAAAAAGCATAAAAAATGCAGTCTCAATGCACTTAGTTTTTCCTAATTCGTATAGAAATTAAATATCTAATGGTTGCTTATAAAATTGAGCAATAAGCATTTTGCTCAAAATCCGGGGTCTACTTATCACTATATGACGTGAAAGTATTTAGTTCCAAAATAAAGGAAAAATTTCATGAGTCATTTAAAAAATTGATACCTTCTTTGCCTTGGGCATTTTGTAAAGTATATAAATAAATAATTATTCATGCTAATAAATCTCTCTGTCTTTAAAAATAATTAACATTAAGTGAATGCACCCTTTAATGTTTAATATAAAATATTTGTTCCGGTCGTGAATTATCAAGAAGGAAGAAATATTTTAGAATGATTAAGAAAATTTAAATATTTTTTGTGGCCCCGTGCCACAGTCGAAAATAAAGAAAAAGATTATAAATGTTATTTCAACAGTTTTTATTCATATTTTAGGAAAAAATATCCCCAAATGGGGCCTTAATAGAAGCGATGTTTCCAGGTGTCATCGAGGAAAGAAATGGCCCAATACCTCATCACATGTGATTATTTATTAGATTAAGGTTTAAAAAATTATGACCTTTAGTCAAGTTATAAGCATTTAGGTCTTATTTTATAAGAATAGGTGTGAAAAATCTTAATCTTATCGTTATGTATTAATCTGAATACACCAATCAATTTTCTGTTTTATTTGGATTCAGTAGGTCATTTTACTTAAGAATCTGAAGAAATTTTCTCGGGGCTTTTTTTCTAGTAGCACAGTGTAAGCTACAAGAATAAATTGTACACAGAAGTCAAGGCGAAACAGGCCCACGGGGCTTGGAGTAGTTGGTAGCGTGTCTACCTTCTATACCGAACGTCGCAGGTTCTGACCCCAGGCAGCCCGATGATTTTATTTAAGGCATTTGGATACCAAATGGCTTAAATAAGAATGCCTGGACCCCAATAATAGATAAATTAATAAATAACGGTTATCGTAAAAAAGTCTTATATGGCCTAAGTTGCCGAAAAGACTGTGTGAATGTGAGTGTGAGTGAGAAAAAAGTGTGAATGTTTAAAAAAAAAAAAAAAAAAAAAAAAAAAAAGGCGAAACAGGAGCGAAGGTGTTAGGCATGTTTTTTCCCGATAAGATGGCGTAGTGTGTCATAAAAAGTAAGCACAAAAAATCAAGTAATTCAAAAATTTGCCAAGAGATGTCAGAATGGTAGCTAATAATATTTAATGCATATGGTTGATTTATGTATATTTTATAAAAGCATAAAAATATATAAATACTGTATATGCCAGATATAGGCTATTAGGGGATCGGGTAGTATACTAGCTTGCCATCTATTGGAAGAATGCTGAACTAATTTGACATTTGATTTTTAAATAAATCATCTACTTTTAGGTAAAAACTATTCAGTAAAATTTTCATACTTATAGAAAGGTAGGTGTTATTTGTGGACAAAAAATGGTGCCTAAATTTTTAATAGACGAATTTATTGATGGACAATTTTTTTTTGACGAATTGCCATTCAGTTGGACCAAAAATATTGGACCTACTCTCTAGGAATCGTTTAATTTTATAAATAAGAGTTGGTGGAGAAAATAAAAATGTATAGACGTCTATATTAATTAGGGTCCGACCGAAACAAGATTTTCAGCCGAAACCGAAACCTATTCGGCCTCAACCTTAGTTTCGGCCGAAACCGTAACCGAAACCGAAACTTGTATTTCTTATAAAAAATTTATATCATTTTACTTTTTTTTTTTTGAAATTTTTTTCCCCTCCCGTGAAAATCATTTTACCTTTTTTTAGGGAGACAAAATTTTTTTTCTCCCTCAAGTGCAAATCATTTGACCTTTTTTTTTTGCTTGTGAGTCTCATCCCATCTTTTCAGACTCAGGTTTCGGCCGGCCGAAAGTTTCGGCTACTTTTTGGCCGAAACCGAAACTACGGCCGAAACCGGCCGAAACCGTAACCGAAACCGAATATTCGGTCGGTTCCTAATATTAATATTAATTAACAAAAAAATGATATCAGAATCTAATTATAAATGGCCAAATATATTTATTTGTCAAAGATAAATAGCTATTTTGTATATAATTAGAATCTTGGAATGCAGGTAGAGCAAAGTTCAGCAGAAATGTCTCTTTGTGATAGGCTCGCTATGGTCTTTAGTCATATAAAATACCTCACTGAGAGTCAAGGGCATCAGCTGCTTATTTATAAGCCTATAATTCAAAAGGATAAAGCCATAAAAATTATTCCAATTTCCATGAAAATACAGTTGATAACCGTGTGAATGAAGTCTGATTTCGCCACCTTCACCTGCGCGTTTAAATAAAAAAATTAAATTCTTTTATTTCAAAGTCATCTTGGACTGAACTGGCCAAGGGCAGTCTGCGTATTTTTTCAGGCCGTCACATGCACACATACACTCAACTTCCGGTCTTGTTTATTAAAGAATACAAAACAAAAAAAAAAAGTAATTAAGAGATATCAAATGACAAATTGTTAGAATTTAAATAACGTTTCGCGTCCGGCCTTGGGTATCTAATCAATGTCCCTGTAATGAAGAAATTCATTGTTTTTTTTTATCAAAAATATAAAAAAAAAAACTACATAGAAGTGATTAAAAAAAAAGTTTTTTTTTTAATCTAAACAAAGAATTAAAAATTCTAATAAATTATTAATTTAAAATATTATTCTTGTGTAATTATAATAAATTTTAACATAATACTGCATTTGTAAAATGAATCATATTAATATTGAGATGATGAACTATTAACGGATACGAGTAGGATGGAAGCCAGGAAAGAAATCAGACAAAAATTTAATCAATCTTTATCTAATTTGATTTCAATTGCCGACCTTTCGAACGCAAATCGCGCCCTTCCTCAGGACAATCGAAATAAAATTAGATAAAGAATGATTAAATTTTTGTCTGATTTCTTTCCTGGCTGCCATCCTACTCGTATCTGAATCATATTATTTTTACTTTCTCTTACCTATATGTATATTAATATAGAGAGAGAGAAAGTATTGGATTAATGTCAAAAATTCGATGTCGAGATTTTGATGGATACACACGTTTTGAAGTCCCCTGAATCCAAAAAAGTGGTTTTCGCAACATGGTCTGTCTGTGTGTGTGTCTGTGTTCAATTTTAAGCATGAAGGAATTGAGCTAGGAGGTTGAAATTTTATATTTAAGTTAGACACCCACTTAGGGCGTGAAAATAAGTTTTTAATCAAAATCGGCCAAAAAGTACTAGTACTTTACTGATGTAGTTTTTCAGTATTTTTTTTATTTTCTCAAAGTTCGCTCCAACGATTTTGATTAAAATTCAAAATATCAATTATTTTTTAGATGCTCTTTAAAATGTATATTTTCATTTTGCAATTGAAATCTAATAATTAAAAATTTTAAAACTTCGAAGTTCCAATGTACCATACTGTCGGAAACTAATCATATGTCGATACAAAAAATCTGACGCGACAGCATATTAATTAATAAAAAAAAGAATATATATCAAATTTTAAAATTTTAACATTTTTCTTCTAAAGCAAGCTGACCCGTCTCACGGCCTGGCACTTGCTATAAAGGAAGAAATGCCACCAAACCAAGCACTCACAAGAAATGAGTCCCCAGAACAGAAAAAAAAATTTTTAATAAAATAAATAATAAAACAAATGTAAAATTTTATACTTTAATAGACAATATCACTTTCCATTATTATATTTCTTCTTTTTTCAGCATATCAAATGACAAAATGAAAAATAATTTCCTTTGAAATAAATATTCTTTATAAGGAAGTTGACACCTTTTTCTGTGATAACATGTCCCTCCCGAGGTCAATGTCTGAGAATGTCGTCGAACGTAGCAACGGCACATAAGAGAGGAGCGCATAGGTGCAGGGGAACAAAGGAGGCCGAAAAGAGGTGAGCACTGAAAGATAATAACAAAGAATTAAGGGATCCTCGTGATTTGGCCTTGAAGGACCTGCTAGGAGAGTTACTTTCTGAGTTCAAGGGCTCCACTACCTTGGGACCTTCTAGCTTCATTTTGTATGGCCTAGATTGTATATTATCCAATTAAAAATGTTTTGTAACCTATGAAATCAAAATGAATTAGGCAGAGAGGAAATTTTTCTATCTTTTTCGATAAGTTAATAAACAAAAATTTGGTGTAACTGGTCGCACAGCACACAACTTTCTAGGTAAGCCCTTCGGCAAGAGAAAGTTGTGTATTGTGCTTGTCACACCTGATTTTTGTGTCGAGATATATTTAGTTTCTCATAGCACCTTAGTTCCAAACTTGACCACTTGCATTTCTTAAATAAAAAAAATCTGAAATACTTACATCGTATAAAAATAGTTAATTTTTGAATTTTAATTAACATTGTGAATGAATATTGAGAAAAAAAAAAAAAAAACTGAAAAAGTATATCAGTAAAGTGGGCTACTAGAGCTTTTTGGCCGATTTTGTTCAAAAGCTTATTTTGGGGGTCCGGGAGGGAACCTAATATAAAATTTCAATTCCTTCATGCTTAAAATCGTTACACACAGACACACAACATAGACAGATACAGGGGCGCCGGAACGAATTTGAATCAGGGGGGGGGGCAAAAATTTTTTTTTTAGGAAAATTAAAATAATTTAATATGTTCAAATAGTATAAAACAAAAACAAATCCACTATAAAACCTTAAAAATTTTAAATAAAATCACAATTTTAATAAAATTAAAATTTTAAAAAATTTGCCAGTTATTGGCTGCTCCTCCCACATTTATCCAATTTGCCAGTGATTTTATCAAAAATTTTTCGAAAAAATTTGAAAAAAATGAATTTCTTACTCCTTTAATTCTTTTAATTTAGAAGATTTTATTTTTAAAAAGTAAAAATATATCATTTTTAAAAATAAATGAAATAAAAGAAGAAATTTTGCCCCCCTCTGCCCCCCCTGTAGGATGCCAGGGGGGGGCAATGTACCCTTGCCCCCCCAGTTCCGGCGCCTATGGACACACAGACAGAAAAGATGCTAAGTACGATTTAGCATTTAAATTTAATTTAATGTTAATTACCACCTTTATCAATTTATTATTTAAATAAGTAAAATAATAAATATAGACACGTTACAATGAATGGCTGTAGTGACGACTGAAGATGATTATAATACAGTAGATAACAGGGGCGTATTTATGGGGGGGCCGGGGGGCCCGGGCCCCCCCGAAATTTCCCAAACACATATACTACATATATAGGGATATACAGACATCAGCGCAACAAATTTTTCCGCAGGATGGACAACTTTGGTTTCGCAATAGAAAAAATGTTCCGCAAAAAATTTCGTGTGAAAAAAAATATAGTTTCTTAAAAAAAATTTTTCCGCAGAAAAATTTTCGAGTTCGGGCCCCCCGAAAAAAATTTCTATATACGCCCCTGGTAGATAAGACAGCCAGCAGAATTTAAAAAAAATTTTATTATCTCGTCGACGTTTTGAGAGGTTAATAAATATTCTGGAATGGGAGCGAAGTGTCCCCAAAATAATATAAAATTTTTTTTTATTTCTGCTGGCTGCCTTACCTATTGTAGTCCTTCATAAACACTCTACGTATAAATTAAGAGATTCTAATAAAGAGATTGAAAAAGAAAGAGAATTAAGAAATTTTGAAGCTTATTATCAATGAATACTAGCATCCAAAGGATATCATTCATATCTTCGTATCTATATTGTCTATTAACTAATTAGCTTTCATTAAAATCATCTCATTATCAATCTGTAAAAATCAGATAAGAGGTTAAAATAAAAATGAATAATGATAATACAATTTGTATCATGGATTATCAAAAAGTATAGTGAGGCGACAGGTGCTAAGTAAAATTAAGATGGGGTGGGGGGGGGGGGCTCTAGAAAAAACATATTCTCAAAGTGGGCGGTGAGCAAAATAAGATTGAGAAACTATGATATAAGCAAACCGACAGGGGGTTTCGTCTGCTTCTATATTATATACCTATAGATTGAATTAATAGGCCGCAAAATTATTTTTCCAAAAGAAAGGAAAGTTTTTTCACTGGAGAATAAAGTAAAAACAATACCTTGATATTTTAACGTTATTTATCTATTCCAATAAATCACAATAATTAATGAGTAAGGGGATATTTTTATTTATATCTGAAATATTTTTAACGTATAAAAGCCATAAGTCAATTAGCAAATTTCTAAAACTGTTAGAAAGTTTTACAAAAAAAAATATATACGTATATTTAGATGAAGTATTGGATCTATTTTTAAAATTTCCATTTTCTATCTTAAAAGGGAACGGAACTCGTTGTTAGATAAGACAAATTGAATGTCTGTGTTTGGAAGTAATGAGCTTCTTCTTAACTGATCAAATTTTATACTGCTCAGCAAAAAGATAATAATACTTATTTTTTTTTATCTCCAATTAAATAATTAAATAAAAAAATATTCTTTCAATTTTTTTTTCTTACCAGGATAATTCTAAAATGGCAACAAAAATTAAAAAGATTTCCAATGTCTTTCTCTTTGGTTTTGAAGATAATAATTAAGATAAGTTCGTCATTTTTTATTCAAAGATTCCAGAAATATTTAAAATAATAATAATAATAATTTCGACAAATCCTTTAATCACCTAAAAAAAGAAATGCTATGAAAATTAGTCAAGAGTACCTAAATTTTATATTACAAAGGTAGCCGAGCGTCTAAATGTGAGCTTTATTAATTATTATTAATAGATATTATTACTGGTTATCAAAATGTCGACAAAAATATTGAACTGAAAGCACCTGATTATTTATTTCCTTTAATCGAAAATGATAAAGCGAAAATTATTTAATAAGGTCAATGTTAAAAAGGTTTTTTTTTTTTTAATTTATAATAAATATTAGCTTAAGATAATATAAAATTTGCTATTTGCTTTTCGATAAAAAAAAATGTTTCCTATCTTAAATAATTCAAATTTTTTTTTTTATATCAAAATAATTGCTAAAAAAGTAAAAATATAGGTTACTAGCTTAATAATAAAACAAACCTATTTGTGAAATTGTCTTGTCCTTCCTTGCTGGAGGACATGAGATCGTCATGGGCCGAATGATGAATCGGCTCCATTGTCCCCACCGGAGTCAGCATTTTTCTGTAAAAAATAATCAAATTTTTATCTTTAGTACATTTTTTTAAGTTTTTCCAGCAATATTGACTTTAATGATACTTAAATTTTTCTAATTACAATATACCAAGAACATTTATTTATATAATTTCATATTCAAATGATTTAAATAAATATTCATTGGACCATAGGCGCCGGAACTGGGGGGGGGGGGGCAAGGGTACATTGTCCCCCCTGGCATCCTACAGGGGGGGCAAAATTTCTTCTTTTATTTCATTTATTATTAAAAATGATATATTTTTACTTTTGAAAAATAAAATCTTCTAAATTAAAAGAGTAAGAAATTCATTTTTTTCCAAATTTTTTCCAAAAATTTTTGAAAAATCACTACCAAATTTTTTAAAATTTTAATTTTATTAAAATTGTGATTTTATTTAAAATTTTTAAAGTTTTATAGTAGATTTGTTTTTGTTTTATACTATTTAAACATATTAAATTATTTTAATTTTCTAAAAAAAATTTTTTTGCCCCCCCCCTGATTCAAATTCGTTCCGGCGCCCCTGCATTGGACTGCCTGAGATCGGAACCCGCAGATGGTTATTGCATTTTAAATAGACCTAAAAAGGAGAAAACGCAAACGAAAAGGAGATAATGAGATGTTGGATAAAGTTTTCCTAGGTCAAGAGAATTGTTCAAATGTTCTAATTAAGCAACATGTTCTTATGAATCTAAACTGGGAGGGATGAAATGTTATAAGAACCTGTCCGTTTTGCATTAAGCAGAAAGTCGTTATTTCCACATTTTGCCAAGGAGGAGGAGCAAAAGTTTTTTGAGCGAGCTATTTGAATTTTTGGCGTTTTATTTTATATTCTATATAGGCCTAATTCAGTGGTGTAACGTACCCTGCGATGCGGGGTAGGGGGGCCGGGCTTTGGGGGCCTGCGGGCCGGGCCGGGCTTTCAAGGCCATGAAAAATAATATATTCTTTTTTTTTTCCTTTTATAATATATCATTTTTCCGTTTTCACCTGAGCTCCGAGGGGCCCGGACCCCTTCTAAGACAAAACTTTAATTAAAAAAATGCTTAAATATTAATATTGTATAGTAGAACGTGGCTGTAGCTGATATGTTGAATAGGAAAGAGGATGCAGCCAAATAATTGAGCCTCTATTTGGTAATAAACACCGAAACGTTCCAATAAAGAGTGTTTATTACCAAATAGAGGCTCAATTATTTGGCTGCATCCTCTTTCCTATTCAACATAAATATTAATATACAAGTGGAAAAGCCCGCCTTCGGAGGCACTGTTTGACAATTTTAAGGTTTTAAATTTCCCTCTTTGACTCAACATCCTTTTATTCAGCACCCTGATAGGCACATTCACACAGGGCAGGAAGTCAGCGGCTAGCGATGATTATATATAGTATTTTTTATTACTTTTATTTATGCGGCACACTTTTTCAAACAAAAATTTAAAAATTTCGGCCCTCCCCCCACCTTAAAAAAAAGGTTGCGCGGGGGCGCTAAAATACGTTACGCCACTGGCCTAATTAATAATAGTATAAAAACTTACAATACATTATTGATACTATAAAAATCTGGTGTGACTAACGGCATATCCCAAAACGTGTAATTCCATCAAAATCTCGAAATCAAATTTTTGACAAGAACGCAATATTTTCTCAATATATATTAACAGGAAGAGAAAGTAAAAATGTATAATAATTAAGAAAGTTTATTGCTTACGTTCTCTCGCAAAAATTCCCGATCATATAGAAAGATCAAAAATTTTTTGTTAATAAAATAATAGCTATATATTAGAATAGGAAGAATAAATGAGCAAGCAGCTAGTTATATTTCAATTTATTAACAAACCAGGGCCGACGTTTCGGTCACGTATGGGACCATCTTCAGGGCCAGGTTAATGTCCGAAAATACATACATTCGGACATTAACCTGGCCCTGAAGATGGTCCCATACGTGACCGAAACGTCGGCCCTGGTTTGTTAATAAATTGAAATATAACTAGCTGCTTGCTCATTTATTCTTCCTATTCTAATATCAACACTCAGCTATATACCTCCTTCAAATAGCTATATAAAATATAGGGGCCTACTGTATTTCCTAGATCCCTAGAGAATAAATTAGAATATGAAGCCAGCGTTGAAATAAATCTCAGCTTATTTCAATTTGATCGTTGACATTTCGGCTTCTCATCACTCTTTCTCAGGACCGAACAGTTGTTAAAGATAACAATCTGTAGTTGTCATTGGATAATTTTTGACATGTGATACATAATTTAACAGTTATAAATAATATACAGTAAAATATAATCCACTCAAAATACACTTTTTGTACTTTTTGTGATGACCTATATTATGTTGTATTAGTAATTTGAATATTCAACAATAATATATAGCAGGGGCGTATATAGAAATTTTTTTCGGGGGGGGGGGGGCCCGAACTCAAAAATTTGTCTGCGGAAAATTTTTTTTTTAAGAAACTAAATTTTTTTTAACACGAAATTTTTTGCGGAACACTTTTTCTTTTGCGGAACCAAAGTTTTCCATCCTGCGGAAAAATTTGTTGCGCTGATGTCTGTATAACCCTATATATGTATATGTGTTTGGGAAATTTCGGGGGGGCCCGGGCCCCCTCGCCCCCCCCCCCTTATATACGCCCCTGATATATAGATCTATATAATTTCATAGTTCCAGATGAACAAGAAATTATTGAACTGACACTTTGCTTTTAATTTAAAAACATTCATAGAATTTTATCTCTAAGGTGGAGAAGCGAATCACTTAGATCCGGGGGACTTCTATCCCTGACCCAAGGGGATAATTTTAATAAATAGAGCTAATATTTAGATTCCTGCATTTGCTTATCTTTGAGAAAAAAATATAATAGAAATTCATTTGTTCTATAATAAAGATAAGAAAAATAAACAGAAATCCTATCAGTTTATCTTGAATAAATTTTTCTAAAGGAAAAATCTAGGATTATAATTTACAATATTTATTTAAGGCGATACGCTACTTTATATAATGTTTTAAGAAGATCACAATAATGAATTTTATTTTTGTTTTTATATCAACATTATATGTAGCCTGAGAGAGCCTGATTAAGAAAACTTTTCAGACTGCATCATTCTGACCGAAAGTTTTTGTTTATCGCAATTTTTTCATTTGTTTTTAATATATTTAATTTATATTTTTCTCCCTGAATATTCTTTGTATTGTATTTTTTCTTAAGGAGAGACAGCAAACTTTAAAACTTGATCTCACACGGATTTAGTTCACATTTTAATTTTCTACCTTTTTTTTTTATATTTCCAATTTCTTCCCGGACCTAGGTTGCTTATTGACTGATTTGATTAAAAGTAAATTTGAAAGTCTATTAAAGGTAGTAAAACTTAAAATGGTTTTTATTTTATGTTATAAAATATGCAAAATAAATTATAGCAAATGGTTTTACTTTCTAAAGGAAAACAATTTAATTAAAGTACGAATTAATTGTTTTGCTCTATAAAATTTATGAATATATAAGAAAGTAAAAAAATTTAATGCTTAATGAAACTTTGTAAAAATTTTTAATAATTTAGTAGCCAATTAATCTTATTGATCTATCATTCATTCAAATGTGTTAATAAGATTACTTAAAAAGGTTAATTTATTAAAAATTATAGAGAAAGTTAGATCAATTAAATTTATTACACTAGTACTTTGATAGTAAAATATGGATATAGGCTATGTTGAATATTTAAAACTAACTATTTTAAAATTTATATCAAAATATAATTCATGTTTTATATAAAATTATTTTTTGAGAACTAGAGACACTCAAGCTAGCTTTCAATTATTATTTGCCTACACGACGAAATATATTTTAGCACATTGATTATTTTAATCAGATATCTTTAGCTAAGATGAGTAGATGATTCATTTCTGATAAATTAAATTAGATGCAAAACAATCAAATAAACAAAAGAATATTTTTTATAAGTATAAAATAAAATTATCGAGGTTTCTACCGACTCCCAGATAATATTAAAATATCACAATATCGACTTTTATCCTATTCTTATAGTAGAAACTATTTTTTTTTTATTTTTTTATAACATTCACACTTTTTTCTCACTCACACTCGCATTCACACACACATTCACACAGTCTTTTCGGCAACTTAGGCCATATAAGACTTTTCCGATAACCGTTATTTATTAATTTATCTATTATTGGGGTCCAGGATTCTTATTTAAGCCATCTGGTATCCAAATGGCTTAAATAAAATCATCGGACTGCCTGGGGTCCGAACCCGCGACGTTTAGTATATGAGGTTAGCACGCTAACCTCTACACCATGCCCCGAGGGCTAGTAGAAACTAGAATAACCATAGAGATTAAAAACTTTTAGAAGTGTAGAATGTCCAACGGTAGCCCACGGTATAATATTTATAAATATAAAAACAGTATAAATCACTAAATGTCCTCAGTAGCCTAGATGGAGAATTAAAAATAATATTTATTTATTTATTACAGAAAAGTGGCCATTCCACGGGAAAAAGGAATGGTACTACATAATGGAATAACATTTTAAAAAAAATTACATTTTGAATTCATAATCAATCTCTACAGTAAAACAAAACTAAACTAAACACAAAATAATTAAAATTCTTATTTCTCTAATATCAAAAGAAAACATTTAACATTTTCATAAATATCAGTTTTTAAGTACTACTCTAGGCCTATATAAAAATAATAATAAAGAAGAACAAAACGTCAAAAAAAAAACTGACTACACTACTCTCTATAGGGAAATTAATTTAATTTATTAATTCCTTCCCAAATTAAAATTTTATATAAATTATTTTAAAAAAGTCGTTTTAATCTTAATCTAAATTAAATAAGTTGTAACCGGTTAAAGTTATCGATTAGAAGAAAATCTAAAAAAAAAATATTTATTCTTATCAAAAATTAAATGGATTTAAATCAAAAAGATTTGCGAGCTATGTTTTCTTTGATTGAGAGAGAGAGAGAGAGAGAGAGGAATTTGTATGTAAGGGCCATTAGCCTTTGGCCTTTGGTGACTTCGTTACCTATTGCATCAATTGGAAGCCCTTTTCCAAGGCGAAGGCCACCCGCATAACGCATGCGCGACACCGATTGACGGCAGTTTAGGTTGCGCATCAAAATTTCATAAGTTACGCATCTTTAAACCGGAGAAAAAATGGGACAGGAGGTAAGCACTTAAACATTTGTTTAACAAATGGTAGCCCCCGAGTTTGGCGTAGTAGGTAGGACCTCCTATACCAAACGTCTCGTTCGGACCTAGGCAGTCCGATTATTTTATTTAACTCTTTGGATACCATATGGCTTAAATAGTAATTGCCTTTTGTTGAACTTTAAACTTGATATATTTAATTACAATTTTTATTTTCAAAGTCTTGATATGGCCTAAGTTTCCGAAAAGACTCTGTGAATGTATGTGTAAGTGGAGTGAGAGTGACAATACAGTGCGAATGTTTAAAAATATACCATTTGTTAAACATAATAATTAAAATAAATATTCATCGGAAATTTAAATTAATAGCCAATAATTTAAATTAATCTTATCGGAATGCTGTGATCATAAAGAAAATCACCTTCTTCTGCTATGAGTGAAAAAATAAGGAATTCTTTAGTTTAAAATCTATTAACTTTTTTTTTAATTTTTTTTTAAATTTTTATAAAATTTTTTTTATATAATAAAATAATTTTTTTTTTTTTTAAAAAAAAAATTTTTTTTTTTTTAATTAATTTATAAATAAAAGGGGAAAACCTCTTTTTTATGAAAAAAACCCCCCCCTTCCCCCCCCCCAGAAACCGGGACTAAGGTTTTGCGCGCACCTTAATTGATTTCCTCTACAAAATTTAACTAATGTTGCTTAAAAAATTTTTAGTTACTATCGAAAAAAAAATTGTTTTATTTTGTATGAATGATCATTTCACTTTAATAATTTAATTTTTAATCGATTTAATCTAATTTAATGTTTAACATTTTCTCAGTATTCTTATTCATATACATATATTTAAATGAACATTCCACGGATGGCTTCTTTAATTTTTTCTTGAAAATTTTGAAATTTTATCAGATAAAATGGAATTTTAATTATCAACATTTATATACACTGTATGTTGATATATATAGAGAAAAAGTATTTCATCCATGTCAAAAATTCGAGAATTTTTATCGAAATACACGTTTTGAAATCCCTTGAAAAAGAGGTTCCGCTAAGTGGTCTGTTTGTGTGTTCAAAATAAAGCCTGAAGGAGATTAGCTACGAGGCTGAAATTTTATACTCAAGTTGAAGCATCCCCCTGGAACGTAACACGAAGATTTTGAAAAAATTCGGCCAAAGAGTATTAGTACTTTACTGATGTACTTTTTTAGTTTTTCGATTTTCTCAAAATTTGTTCTAACGATTTTGATTAAAATTCAAAAATCAATTATTTTTTAGATGCTTTTTAAAATGCATATCTCGTTTTGCTCTCAAAATTGCTTAAAGCCCACTTTACTCTTGTACTTCATCACACACTCACAATCACACACACAGACTTTTCGGAAACCCAGGCCATATATATACTCATTAATTTAATATGATACAATTAGGGGGTTCAGCCATATTTGGTAACCAAATGGCTTAAATAAAATCATAGGACTGCCAGAGATCCGAACCCGCAACCCTTAAATATTTTTCTGTTTATACACACACTCTGTAAACTTTATATCTTGAATTCAGCCCTCGCGCTTTGGTGTAGTTGCTTCGTGCTGGCCTTCTATACCAAGGGTCGCGGGATATCAAATAGCTTAAATAAATATGCCTGGAATTGTATCGTATTAAATTAATGAGTATCGTTAATGTCTTATAAGGTCTGAGTTGCCGAAAAGACTGTGTTTGTGTGTGTGAATGTCCGTGTGTGTGTGGGAGAGAGTGTGAGTGTTGAAAAAAAAATCTTGAATTCTAATATGTATATGCGGAAACTAAACATATGTCGACACTAAAAATTTGGTATCAAAAGCTCAGAATACAACCAATCTTACCAAGTAAGAGAAAGTTGTGTGCTGTGCGACCAGTCACACCAGATTTTATATTTTATATCTTGAATTCTATCTAATGTAGGCGTAGGGCCTATAATACTGTCGGAAACTAAATATATATCGTCACAAAAAATCTGGTGTGACAAGCACAGAACACAACTTTGTATTACGGAAGGTAGAAGTTGTGTGCCTATATTTTCCTATACGCGGTGAAACAAATAATTTTTAGTTTTCTAGTTTCAAATTAGGTAAAAAATAAATCTAATTGATAAAGAATTATCGCTGATAAAAAAATTAATTTTACAGTCCTTTAAATTTTCTAATCTCCAAAAATGTCAGTATGAGTTTGCCCTTGACCTAGCTAGCAAAAAAAGAAGAGAATTCAAGAACGTTTGTTTATCACAGGCAAATTGCATATTTAGGTTAGTCATAAAAAAATAACTATATATTTGTACGGTGATAGACTTGTAAAAGAAATTGATATATTTTAAGTTTGACGTAGATATTTTTTTGTTTTGTTTTACATAAAATAAAAGCTTTAATCAAATAAAATGTGTTGCTTTTAATATGAATCAGGTTATTTTAGATAGACCTGAAACGGAATTTTATTTTCCGATAATATAGTATTCTTTTCTGGTGGAAGATTAATAAGAAAAGTCTAATTAAGTGAGACGCCAGTTTTCAGTAAATTTTCGTGTGTCAAAGAGATAATATTGTATGGTAAAAAGATCAAAAGAAAATTTCAAAAGTTATGAAACATCGAAATTTTTGAACTTAAGCGGGCGGAGTTCTGTCTAATAAATGTACAAAAAAAAAAATAAAATAAAATAAATATATATATTTTGAAACGAAAGATAAAAAAAAATAGTCAAAATAATGTTTGGAGAAATATAGACCCTATGAAGTTAAAAGGGGAGAGAAAATGTCAATAAATATTGCATTAGCCTTTTAACGAAATATTTACGTTGATCACGATCTGTAATTTCTTCAATCAGCAGAAAGATTGCCAATTTGTGCTGACAGCGAGGGAATTGGTCTCACGCGACCAGACCATATGGCCTTATCTGAAACCTGATAATCTCTCCTTTCCAATTCTTTTATTATTTTAAATTATACGATATTTGTTTATTTTAGGTGTGATAAAATTCATCAAAAAACAAAAGTTGATAGACTATTAAATTTTTGTTTAATTTGATGCCAAAAATTTAAAAAAAATATTTCCTAATATCAAAATTAAATCATTAAGGGTCAAGGGTTCACATCCCGTCTCATGCGACAAAAATTTATTTCATTTGAAAATGAAATCAATGGCCTCTGATGCCGAAAAAGACCTTAAATAAAATTTAAAAAAAAAATTAAAAATTAAATCATAGTTATAGATAAAAATGTTTGAAATAGAAAAATATTTATTATTAAAAAAAGTCTGAAAATATAAGTAGTTCTTGTCCAAAGAGGGAGCGTTACTGACTTCATGTACTTATTTTTAATTGCAAAAATGTTTTTTTTTTTTTTTTTTTTTTTTTAATTTATTTAAGGTCTTTTTTCGGCATCGGAGGTCATTTAGATTCCATTCCTATTTATTCCAGTAAAAATGTTTTAAAATATCGCTAAGGATCCTTGGAGTAAAGCTTTTAGCGATCCACGTTCCTATATAAATAAGGAAATGGAATTAGAAAAAAAAAAAAAAATACAGTCAACTTTTCCTTTTCGTTTGAAATTTATTATTGTTTGGCATGAGTTGGTGGAAGGTAGCCAGGAAAACAACAACGACGATGTAATATTTGTGCGTTTATCAAAATAAAATTGTCGCTCTATTCTCTCTCATTGTCCTACTCAAGGCAATTTTATTTAAATATTAATTCTTTAAAAAAAATTGTAATACATTTATTTATTCTGGCTCATCGAGCTTCCCAACTAGAATTCTAATAGAAAAAGTCTGGTGTGACTGCTCGCACAGCACACAACTTTCGATTACCGAAGGGCTTGTCACACCAGATTTTTTGTGTCGACATATTACTATATTTAGTTTCCGACAATACGGTACATTTGAATTCAAGATGTCAAATTTAAATAAAATAAAAAAAAAAAAATGTCAAAATTATAAACATGCAAAAATATTTATATTTTGTTACCATGGCAACCATTTCTCCTGTCTTTCCTATGAAATACAAGAGTAAAGTAGTCTTCAGAAGATTTCAATGATAAAATGAAAATATACATTTTAAAGAGCATCTAAAAAATAAATGATTTATGAATTTTAATAAAAATCGTTGGAGTGAATTTTGAGAAAATCTAGAAAAACTGAAAAAGTGCTTGCAGTAAAGTACTAGTACTCTTTGGTCGATTTTGTTTAAAAGCTTCGGGCCACGTCCCAAGGGGGTACCTATCTTAAATATAAAATTTCAACCTTATAGCTCTTGGTTCATGGTTCTTGAGATATTTTGTTCTCAGTCACACAAACACACAGACAGACCACTTTTTACTTTCTCTTACCTATGTATATATGTAATATATATATTAGGGTCCGACCGAAACAAGATTTTCAGCCGAAACCGAAACCGAATATTCGGCCTCAACCTTAGTTTCGGCCGAAACCGTAACCGAAACCGAAACTTGTATTTCCTATAAAAATTTTTTTTCATTTTACCTTTTTTTTTTTTTTTTTTGAATTTTTTTTTCCCTCCCGTGAAAATCATTTTAGCTTTTTTTTAGGGAGACTAAATTTTTTTTCTCCCTCAAGTGCAAATTATTTGACCTTTTTTTTTTTTGCATGCGAGTCTCATCCCATTTTTTTCAGACTCTGGTTTCGGCCGGCCGAATGGTTCGGCCACTTTTTGGCCGGCGAAACCGAAACTACGGCCGAAACCATGATTTTTGGCCGAAACTGGCCGAAACCGTAACCGAAACCGAATATTCGGTCGGTTCCTAATATATATAGAGAGAAAGTATTGGATTCATGTCAAAAATTCGATGTCGAGATTTTGATGGATCTTCACGTTTTGAGGTCCCCTGAATCCAAAAAAGTGGTTTTCGCGACATGGTCTGTCTGTGTGTGGGGTGTGGTGTGTGTGTGTGTGTGTGTGTGTGTGGGTGTGTGTTCAATTTTAAGCATGAAGGATTTGAGCTATGAGGCTGAAATTTTATATTTAAGATAAACACCCCCGGGACCGGAAAAATAAGCTTTTAATCAAAATCGGCCAAAGATTACTAGTACTTTACTGATGTACTTTTTCAGTTTTTTTCGATTTTCTCAAAATTTGCTCCAACGATTTTTTTTTTAAATTCAAAAATCAATTATTTTTTAGATGCTCTTTAAAATGTATATTCTCATTTTGCGATTGAAATCTTCTGAAGACCACTTTACTCTTTGTATTTCATAGGAAAGATAGTAGAAATGGTTGCCATGGTAACAAAATATAAATATTTTCCCATACTTATAGATTTTACATCTGAATTCCAATGTTCCGTACTGTCGGGAACTAAATATATGTCGACACAAAAAATCTGGTGTGACAAGCACAGTACACAACTTTCGATTACCGAAGGTAAGAGAAAGTTGTGTGCTGTGCGCCAGTCACACCAGATTTTTTGGATTCAGAGGACCTCAAAACATGTATATCCATCAAAATCTCCACATTTTTGACATGAATCCAATACTTTCTCTCTATATATATTAACATATATAGAAGAAAAGTGTTTAATTTATAAAAATATTTTTAATTCATTTAGGCCTCATAATAATTCTTATATTGATCTTTCAAGAGGGCTCGCTGGTGTAGTGAGCTTCTGCAAAGAAGATCCCTGTTCAAATCCTTGGCATGCAGGATTTTTCATTAAATAAAAATATTTATTTAATGTAAACAAATCCTCAAGCAAGCTCTGGATTGGAATATAGGATCTTTCCACAATAGCCCTCAGGCAACTCTACGAGGAGAGGGAGTTGCTGTGACATCCCGTCCTGTGGAAGGGACGTAAAGAGGATTCCCTCTCAGTGACGCATTCTTCGAAAGGAGTAGGCTACACGCCGGTGCTGAGGGAGTCCCTCCTCAACTAGGACATCCTCCATAGCATAGAAGAAGTTGGATAAAAGGAGCCGGTTGGAACCAGAAATAAGGATTAGTTCACTAGCTAGAGACGAAAGCAGGAGGAGGAGCTAGAGATAGGAAATGATGTAACTTCACGGGGTGCCGGTAGATGGCTACGGCCAGAGGCCGGTTGGGTTTGAGGTGTGTGTCTCCGTACACGTAAGCACCTCGGGTAAATAAACGGGGATCCCGATAGGAATTTCAAAAAAATAAAAAAACAAAATTGATCTTTCAGGTGAAAATTAATATCATGAATCTTTAATACTAAAGATGTTTTGGGAAAAGTATAAAGTTTTTTTTTTATCAAAATATATAAAAACGAAGCGAAGTCAAAATTTTGCCAGAAATAATAACCATAGAATAGTGTTTATGTAGAATCTGAATGAAAGGGAAGTTGGTTGCTCCCCTTTTATCAGTGGGGTGGCGATTGCAAACGAAATGAGGGGCGCTTGTTGAGGGGGAGTACGAGGGTTCGAAAGTTCGAGTGTGCGAGGGTGCGTGGGTGACTGCCCTAAACTCCGGGATCGATACTCATCGTCGTCGACGTCGTCGACGAAACCCCCAAAGGCGCTGTGGTGCTCCAGGCTCACACTGAATAAATTCCCTTATAAATTCTATCTCCACCAGAGATGAGCTATTTCAATTTTCTTTATAGTCACAAAAATTTTATTTTAAAAGAATTTCAAATATTTCTAATATTGATATAATATAAGTGTGTCTAACAAAATGTTTTTTATAAACTTATTAAATATTTTTGAAATTCGCTCAAGAGCCCAGATCTTGTGGGTACGTAGATGGCGACCACAAGCTACCCGAGCTGGGACAGGCAGTCCTTCTGTTCTTTGTGTGTCTGTCTCTTCCTTCCTCTTATCGACAGGCGTCAGACCGTGCGAGGGGCCGGCCTGTTCTATTTGTTCCGGTTGCAAAACGCATGATAGGGTTGGAGGTAAAGAGTGAGGTCCGCTGACCCCGCATCGCGGGAATAAGGCGAGGACAGTAGAAGATTAAATATTTTTGAAATAAAGTTAAATGTGTTATCAGCTCCATAAAAACTCCAGCTCTATTTAATAATAAGATTTTTTTTTTAAATACTCACTTTTTTCTCATTCACACTCAACCCTCACACACACATTCACACAGTTTTTTCGCCATCTCAGGCCTTATAAGACTTTAATACGATAACCGTTGTTATTTATAATATCTATTGGGGGTCCAGGCATTTGGTATCCAAATGGCTTAAATCAAATCATCAGACATAATAAGATTTTGTCTTTTTCGGCATCGAAGGCCATTTAGACCCCGGCTCTATTTATTTAAACTAATTAGTAGCTATTATAATTTAAATAAATATTTCCCGGCAACAAAATTGATGGTACTTGTAACGTAGATCTCTAATTTGGTCCATGATAAGAAGAAAAAAATGTAATTTCTAACAATAAAATTTTTTGTAGCCCTCGGGCTTGGTGTAGTTGGTAGCATGTATACCTACTATACCGAACTTTCAACGTCTCGGGTTCTGACCCCATGATTTTATTTAAGCTATTTGGATGCCAAATGACTTAAATAAAAATGCCTGAACCCCCAATAGATATATTAATAATTAACCGTTATCGTAATGTCTTAAATGGCCTAAGTTGCTGAAAAGACTGGGTGAATGTGAGTGTGAATGAGAAAAAAAGTGCGAGTATTAAAAAAAAAAAAACCCTTATAATTTTTTATATACTTTTTTTTTCTTATGAAATGCAAGTGGTCAAGTTAATTAAGGTGCTATGGAAAACTAAATATATTTCGAGCACAAAAAATCTGATGTGACAAGCACGGTGTACAACTTTCTCTTATCGAAGGGTAAGCGATAACTAATATAGACTTTTAAACGATACTCAAATGATTTAAATACAATATACCGGTATGTGGGATTCAGGTATCCAAATGATTTAAATAAATATTCATTTGTCTGCCTGGGATCCGAACCCTGTCCCTTGACTTTAATATTATCAATATTTACATTTGTCAACATTTCTAAACTCTCGGCCACGGGGAGAGGAGAATTCGTTAAAAAATATCATTTAGACCTCCGCCCACTCAAACAAAAATTTTGCCTCGCCTCTGGAAATAGTATTAATATCAAAAGTAAAACTCTAAATAAATTAATGATCTCTTTAAAAATAGCTCTGTGACGACATTTAGTTCCGATAGTTCTCATACAGGTGTAGTGTCGTCAAATGAATGACGTAAATATAAACTAGTTACTTGAATCTTGAAGTTAATCTTAATTTAATAATAGCTTATTAGTGTAGAAATATTAAATGGGGAAACTCAAGGATTATGACATGAAAATTTGATGCCCATCTCCGTGGCTTTCACTATAGATGTCAAGATTATATATAATTTGTAGCTATCTAAATTATATATTTGAAGAATAGAATGAGTGAGTGAAATTTTTTAGACTTTTTTTGCAATCACCACCACCAATATACCAAATTAATTGGTAAGCCAATAAAATTTAAACATTCAAACATACAAATTTAGTTACACAGTGTTTGTTTATTATTAAAATATAAAGAGACGATCAGATAAAGAAGACTTTTTGTCCATTTCTGATCTACACGAAAACGGGTTTTCCGTGGCCCCGAGAGAGACTACCTGGCTGGCGACATTACCTGGTTCCCGACTCGACGACGGCCTGCCAGGCGCCAAAATACCTGACTGGCCGACGCCGAAGAGGAAAGACAATCATCGACCACACGCTCAACTAACACAAGAGTGGAAAAATATCAAAACAAACGCCTACATCCAATTATAGTATTTTTAATATCTAGGATTTTATTCTACATTCAAAAAATAACAGTTTGGAAAGATTATTAAGAATTCTTCCTTTCTTTAAATAAAACTTTTTTTTTTATTTAGGACCCTATTTATTTCAAATTTTTCTTGCTTGGGATGGGAAGCGAACCCGGCACCCCAAGCATTTGTTAAAACAAAAAAATTGTTCATATATTAATAATATACAATAAAAATCCCTTTGAAAATATGTTTTTAAATTCCAAACTTCGAAATTAAGTTTTGGACCCCCATACCCCCAGTTTATATGCTAACTCCTATCTTTCAAATGGAATACTAGGGATAAAATAAAATGTAAAAGATTCCCAGTGTATTATTCTATTACTGTAATTCCAAAATAGTATGGTGACTGCTGTATTTAACAATCGAAGATGAACAGGTAGCAAGAAGATTGAAAACGAGACTCCTGACTGATTGCTACTTCTTCCAGCATATTCCCTCATTTAAAGCCTTGTAATAGATTCAATACAGTAGCGGTGCCAGGTTATTTTTAAGGGGAGGGCCCGAAATTTTTGATGGAGGAAAGACGAAGACAACACATTTAAGGAGAGGAGGGTAATGCCGATAATAATGATTTATTATTATATTTTAAATCCGGAATCAAAAAAGAAATTTTGTATGATTAAAACAATAATAATTTTTTTCTCTAAAGAAGGGTGGGACAGACCACAATTGATTGAGTTTTTTTATTTTAGATCTTTTTCGGCATCTAAGGCCATTTAGGCTCCATCCCTATTTATTTCATGATTTGTTGTCAATTCAAATGAAATAAATTTTTCTCGCCTGGGACGGGAAGCGAACCCGGGACCCTAGCCTTGAGAAGCTAATGTCTTCTCCCTGAGACACGGGTCACGGGTAAAATGAGATTTGATTTCCAAAAAATTCTCCAAAAGTTTGGGGAATATTTGAGCACCAATAAGACAAGATCTATGAATATTAAAAATTGTCTTGAAAATGAAAATGTAAGCTAATAAATTTTGTATCCGTTTCTAATTTCCTAGATGTGAATAACATAATAAATTACAGAACCGTTTCCCAAGACTATTATATTCTTTAAATTTCAGCTAGTTTTGAGAAAGGACTATTACGAAATTATGAAATTTGCTATGCTACACTTATTTTTACGCTTTAAGTAAAGCGAAATCTAAAATTATTATTTGACCTTTTAACATATACAAGAGGATTTAAATTCTACTATCAATATATTTTGGTCAACTCACCATTTTTATTTTGCCTTAAAAAGATTATTTTGATATAAAATTTTCCTGAAAATAGGGTACAAAAACAGGTTGAAGAAGACCTGTATCGCGGCCCCCGGCAAAGAAAATCAAAAGTCAAAAAACTAAATTTTTTTTGGTTTATTGCGAGTTGACTAAAATTTTAGAGAGAAACTAAATAGTATAATTGATCATGAATAATAGTGATTTCGGAGATTAATACAGGAGGGAAATGCTTTTCCATGAAACACAGACAGAGAAAATATTGATTTTTTTCTTTTTCTCTCTTTTAACATAGCCCCCAGGCTGCCCAAGCTTTAAAAGAGATTTTTATGTTTCCGTGACTATACCGTCTTCCATTTCATGCCTGGGACTAAAGAGGGTCGACTCAATGGGCGAGGCAGGTAAATAAGAGGAGGACAATAGAAAAAGAAAAAAATAACAAAATGAGGGGGATCCACAATATTAGAAAGAATACAACACCATACCATTTTGAAGAAAGAAGGAATTAAGGTAACTGCACCAGTAGTTGTCCACCGAGTTTTTCACCTGAAAGACTTCTTTTATTTTCTTACTAAAAATGACGAGTGAAATAGCTCAAATCAGGTCCGTAAACAAGAAGGCCACAAACCTCCCCCGAAATTTCTAAAAATATCAATATTCCCTAAATAATATAGAACTATAGAGAGAAAAATATAGTATTAAATTTTTGAAGATATTAAAAATTATAAAAAATATTTTATATTTTTGAAAATTTATTCATTTGGGAGGGGGGGGGTGGAAGGGGAAACAAATTTCTGACTCAAATTCCTCTTCAACTATCCTACACATTGCCCCCCCCCCCTGGCATCCTATAGGAGGGGGCAGAGGGGGACAATATGCCTTCTTTTATTTCATTTATTTTTAAAAATGATACATTTTTACTTTTGAAAAATGAAATCTTTTAATATGTTGAATATATTGTAAGCGAAATCGATCGCCAAGAGATTAAATTTTATATTATATTAAATATCTGACGTCTTAATTAATTTTTTAAATTTAATTAACCTACCTATTTCACGAAATCTTTTAAATTAAAAAAAATTAAGAGTAAAAAATTCATTTTTTTCCAAAATATTTAATATAGACCCTATTGTATTTCTGATTTCTAAAAACATTTTATATTGAATTAAAACAAGAAAATTAAAAATATTTATTTCCTTCAAATAGTATAAATATAGCCTAAAAAAAAAATTTGATAAAATCACTAACAAATTTTTAAAAATTTTAATTTTATTAAAATTGTGATTTTATTTAAAATTTTTAAAGCTTTATAGTAGATTTGTTTTTGTTTTATACTATTTGAACATATTAATTTATTTTCCAAAAAAAAATTTTGCCCCCCCCCTCTGATTCAAATTCGTTCCGGCGCCCCTGAATAATAATAAACATTTCCTATAACATCATTCATTATAAAATTTTAAAATAAGATATTGCCTAACAATACTTCAAACGTTTAAAAACATTTTGTAGATATATTTGTAGTTGACCATTTAAAGAATAGGAAGGAGAGACATATAAAATAAATGAAGAATGCCTCAAGCATGAATTTTGCAGTAAGAAATTTGGAGAGAAAAAATTTTAAATTATTAGATTTTTTTTCATTTGGTTTTTTTTTTTAGGATTATTCGTAAAGACTTCTTATTATTTATTATACACTATGTAAATATGTAATTGCCTCCACCATTAGATTAGAGATATTAATATTAACCTATATTGAAAACTCAATCCGATCCCAGATAGTCAGATGAAAATTTATTTATTCCGTTCTCATTCAGTCCATTGAAATTTAATATATAGCCTAGGTTAATACTTTATTTAGATAAATAAGGATAAACTCTAAATGCTCAGAGATGCCGAAAAGCTTTAAAAAAAGACATTAGCAAAAGGCATTATTTTCCTCCTCTAAATGTCCTGCGAAAACGAAAATGGATTCTGGGAAATTTCTATAGGGGGTCTGTAAAACAAACGTATATTGCAGTAGATAAATATTAATAATATACCAATATTTGTAAGAGAAAAAAAATCTCAGCGAAGTTAACTTTGCTTTTCGCCTTGTTCAAAAGTATAGGCAACCCAAAGCCCCTCGAATAATTATGTTGAAATACAGATAAGATAATAAGCGAAGAATGATTGTTAGACAAATTTATATTTGTATAGATATCCATTTTCTGTGATCGTTAGCAAATATTTTCATACTAGTATATTAATTAATTAATAATTAATGGAGATGCGTGTTGCTAAAAAATACATAATTATACCTATATAAAGTAACATAATAAATAAA
Source organism: Euborellia annulipes (assembly GCA_023213315.1). Taxonomy (NCBI): domain Eukaryota; kingdom Metazoa; phylum Arthropoda; class Insecta; order Dermaptera; family Anisolabididae; genus Euborellia; species Euborellia annulipes. Next base: position 104,007 of record JAKCPI010015790.1, on the reverse strand, counting down.
GTAAACTATGAATTAATTTAACAATTTATTTAGTAGAAATGTTCACAAATCTACTGTTGTTTGAGAATATTTCTAGATAAAATGCCAAACGTATCTATCTATTATATAATATACCTGGTATACTACAGGTGGTATATAAACAGTAAATGAAATAGGAAAAATATATAGGTCTATATGGTATATGTTCTATAAAAATTCATAATTTTCAATTAATCTATTTCAATTTTTTTAAATTTATTTAAGGTCTTTTTTGGCATCTAAGGCCCTTTAAACCCCATCCCTATTTATTTCAAATGATTAGTAGCCAATACAAATGAAATAAATTTTTCTCGCTTGGGACGGGAAGCGAACCCGTGACCCTAGCATTGAGAAGCTCTTGTCTTCTCTCTGAGCCACGGTCATGGGCTCCCCCCCCCCCCCCCCCCCCCCGGGTATTTCAAATTAAGCACACCTATATGAATAGTTTGAAATAGGGAGTAACGTAGAAATAATTTGAATCTCTTAAATGTTTTGCTAAATTAATTGTAATCAAATTTCTTCAATATCTAAATACAAATCTAATTTTTATCTTGCCTCTTTCTTTTTTCAGCTTTATGATTAAGCTCTCTAGGTATTCGACTTTAACCCTCTTAGGAGCTTGGGTCCCCCGTGACCCTCTTTTGAAACTTTGAGTTAACATCTATGGACACATTTGCATTTCAACAAGAAGTATTCGAGAAGTAAAGTTTAGGGAAAGAAGACATCCCCATTTACAAAGAAGAAAACTGACTAGGCGCAAAGTCCGCCGAAAGCGAGTATTGCGACTAGTACTGACTTATAATATAAATATGGACCCTGTTACGCATTAGTGTTTCAAGCGCCACCTACCGAGTTTTGAGAAAATTAACATTAAAGTTTTTTGTTTTGATTAGATTATATATAATTTATGTCAATTGTGCAAGTAACATTAAATATAAATTTTTTTAGGACATATTTCATTAAAAATACTATTAAGTATAGCATTTTGCTTAACTAAATTTTTAATTTTTTGGCGCTTGACACACTAATGCATAACAGGGTCCATATATAAATGAAATGGGAAAAATGTGTGTATGTATGTATGTAAATATGTATGTATATGTTCTATAGAAATCCACAATTTTCAATTAATCTATTTAAAATTAAGTACACTTATAGTACATTGCTCTAAGAGTAACGTAGTAATAATTTGAATCTCTTAAATATTTTTGAAAATTAATTATATTCAATTTCTTCAATATGGGAACACAAATCTACAAATTGGCTTGGAAATTAGAGAGGCAGTTAGTAGCTCTGAGTTCCAGCTTTCCAGGTAGTAGCCTACCACTAGGGTTACACAACCAGTTGAAAAAAAGAATGGAGCACCTATTGCAAATTGCACACAAATTCTTTTACTTTTGGCAGCTTTATGGCCTTCTCTACGCCTATGTCTGACCCTTTAAACAGTCTTAATTAGACCCTTTTGCTGTGCCCAGTCGGATCCTCCCTTGAACTCAAGATCCTTCCTTAAAATCTTCTTAAAACTTGCATTGCAACAAGAAATATACTAAATTGGCAAAAAAAAAAATTGCCCGCTGGAGGCGAGCAAGAGGTTCCAGGAGGTGCAGCCCCCTAGCTAAACGCAAAGCCCGCCGACTTAATATATATTCTCTTTAGTAGGGTGAATGGTAACTGTTTTAAAGAAATAACGGAAAACAGAGCAATTCAAAAACCTTCAATGAGAAGAACTAGGTGAGTAGAGGATGAGTAGGAAGAATTACTCATTGTTATTATTATTTAAAACAGTAGTATGTAGTGAAAGGTTATTTTGTGGTTTTATGTGTATACTAAAAATCCTTCCTTTTTCCTTTTGGTCCTTCATTAGCCGTGACTATTATAGTGCTCTCCCAAGGACTCATATTTATGTCATTGACGCGAGTCAAAATCAAAATCTCAATATTTTTATTGGGACATAAATCAATAATTATTTGACTATGCATATAATTAGACCCCCCCCCCACCCATAACACTCACACTTTTTTCTCATTCACACTCACACTCACACGCATATTCACACAGTCTTTTCGACAACACAAGCCATATAAGATTTTGACGATATCTGTATTTAAATAATATACATATTGGGGTGCAGGCATTCTTATTTAAGCCATTTGGTATCCAAATAGCTTAAACATTTTAAAGAGCATCTAAAAAATAATTGATTTTTGAATTTTAATCAAAATCATTAGAGCGAATTTTGAGAAAATCGAAAAAAAAAAACTGAAAAAGTACATCAGTAAAGTATTAGTACTTTTTGGCCGATTTTGTTCAAAAGCTTCATGTCACGTGCCAAGAGAGTGCCTAACTTAACATTACATATAAAATTTCAACTTCCTAGCTCTTTTCATTCTTGAAATTTTTTGTTCTCAGACACACAGACAGACCATGTCGCGAAAACCACTTTTTTGGATTCAGGAGACCTCAAAACGGGCAAATCCATCAAAATCTCAACATCGAATTTTTGACCTGAAACCAAAACTTTCTCTCTATATATATTAACATATATAAGTGTAAGAGAAAGTAAAATTAATATCACAATTTTAATCATATAGAAGAAAAGCCCCCTTTAAAAAATCTCGGCAACTAAAATATTTTATTATATGGACTAAATAAAACACCGAAAAACTAAATAAACTGAAGAAATATGTATAAATAAATATTTAATTTACAATTAAGTAAATCAATGTAATTTTAATCCCGAACTCAATCAATCAATTACCCCCATTACTTTACTCTCTTGGATGCGCCACTATAACTCCGCACCACCTACACCACAAATTTCGGATCCCCTTTCCTCTTTAGCAGATAGAATCCTGACACCTCCACTGTGTGTCTAAGTATATTAGTGTTTGACGCGAGTAAGTCATATAAAATTTTTAAATTTTTAAATGCTGCCTTAGTTGGATTAAGGACGATAAAAGGTTTAAAATTTACCAACGTTATCTAAAATTGTCGTTATCAAGGAGCGAGCAACCAACACGAAACATATATTAAAGCAAGTGTCCCGAAATTATCCAAAGCTCTAAAGGGCAGAAAAGAAGAGAAAAATAATAAATTTGGATCTCCTCACAAGCTCCTCCCTATAATCAGCTATAATTCTTTATCTTCTTGCTGTTGTCTCTGACAGGCCAAGCCTGGTCATATCTCTCTATAATACTTTATAATGTGAGTATTTAATTATTCTAGACCAATTTGAATGAATCCGGCTTTAGTGGCTCCCCTTTCCCCTCATAAATAATTTTAAAATTTCCTTTATATTAATATTTCAAATTTGTCTAGAGTAGAAGTTTCATATTCAGTATCCAACAAGGATAATTATGTATAATCTGCCAAGAATTTCAGAAGAACGGATTTTGAATTAATGTCAGATTAGACAGTTCTATGTAACCAAACCATTAAGATAATAATAAAAATTATTTATATACCGGTGTTAAATTTTATTTAAATAAATTATCAATAGTGTATTTGCAAAAGATCAATACAATTGACTGAACTCCTTTTATTTTTTGCGAGGGGAGGTGAGACGGATAAAATTTCTTTGCAAGGTGGTTAAGAGTCTTTTGAATCTTTTATTCCCTGTTCAAATCACCAAAATGGAATTTTTTATTTTTATCTTTAATTGATCATGTTTTCTATGAATTTTTTTGTTTTTAGATGGGAGGGGATGGTAAGCTTGACCTTTGAACATTAGAATGTGGGCATAAATGGCAATATAGTATTTAAAAAAATATATAATGAAAGCTATATCCTGATGAATTAAATTAATAATAAATGTACTATTTATTAACCAATAATTTTAAATAAAATAAGGCAATTTAAAAATAAGGCAGGTCAGAGATCTTTAAAAAATACAAGTATTGACTGACATTGATTATTAATTAATAAAGTAATTATTTCCTAATTAAAAATCTTTATAGAAGAATAATTTAAGTCATAAAATAGCAAATAGCAATTTTTGATCTATTCTCTCATAAGGCAAGTATTAAAAAATGACCTAATTAAATATTAATTACATTCACCTAAATAATAATTAAGCCTAAATAATTAATTAGTAAAATTGCGTATAGAAATATTTATTTCTAAGCGAACATAAGAGATTTCAATTTCTCAAGGCGATCAGTGACCAAGTGAGAGGCCAACGCAAATAATGGCATTGAAATGTTCAACATGCTTACCTAATGGTGAATGGCTCGCTCCACTTGGACGAAAAAAAAAATTAATAAATTAATCCATGGACTGTTATGGATTGAATGGCACAGACATCACTAATATTTTCACTTGAACACACTATACACTAGTGAGGGTGACCGAAACACTCCCGATTGTTGTTCTGTGGAAGGCGGTCCGTAGCACACTACACCGTGAATGCCGGTCCGTGACAAACTGGGCCAGCTTAGCTTAGGGGAGAGAAAGTCTTCAAGACCTAGCACGGACACACCCGCACATGGACACACACGGACACACTTCCAGCACACACACAAAGGAGATGTGTTTCTGGCAAGATGGCCGCTCCGGTCGATTCGCGCGCCTCCCTCACGAGTGCGCGCCATCAGTGACGTCATGAGGTGGTGGGAGGTCCGTCAGGCGGCCCGGGTTCGAGGCCCGTAGATTGCCATTGGCCAACTATGACGTAACTCACCCGCGACCGGGACAAGAATAAAATAAAAAATCAAATAAAACTTGTCTTTTTCTCAGAAATTGTTAGAATATTTTTTTTTTCCATTTTATTTGGTCGATCCTCTTTCGCTCACCCTCTCTTCCAATCCATCTCATTCTTCCTCCTTTAAATGGCTTTTTATTTCCAAAAACTTAATTAAACTTTTTCTATTGTTTTGGTTAAGACTTCTTAGAATTTGAATCAATATTAAATATAATTTTACAAACCATTTAAACAATTTAGGGGTAGCGAAAGTGACTGTCAGCCGTGTGACAATGATTGTAAATATAATTGAATACATTTAAGAACAATTTATTTCCGTGGGTTTTTTGTTACTCTATTATAATTGATAATGGAAATAAGGACCTAGATACCAAAGAATGTGTCTCTATGTAAAATGAAACTGTCTATTGTTGAGACGTTTCGGCTAAATGCAACACTTGGAGAGGTTTATTTTACAGACTCTTTGACAGCAGCTCCTTTTTTCCTATAATTACTGATCTCTACACTCATCACTCTATCTATATTCTACTTAAAATCTTGTTCATCTAGTTCAACCAAATTGTCTAAACTAATCTTACCTCCGCCATCCACAAAAAGAAGCAGCCTGGAGGGAAGGGTGATTTTTTTTTTCATTTGCAGAGTGTTTTCGCTGTTCTCATTTTAATTTTATTACACAAACAGATTTTTTCAAATATTTTCATTAATTATACTATCGGTCAGGCGCGAAGTATGGAGATATGGGGGCCCAAATTATCCCACAAACCTCACAAAAAAATAATTAATATATTGAGACGAAAATTTGAAAATTTAATTTCTGTCAGAAATTATAAAAAATATTTTATTCATTTATTTAAAATTTTTGGTGGAGAGGGGAGGGGGTGTAACCGACCGGATCGTCCAAACCAAAAAATTTTCTGGCTACGGTCCTGCTATTGGTGTCCTGTATTATATATCGATCATTTCATGCAGGGTCGTATTTCCAAAGAGGAGAACGCCTGAAGCGGCAATTTGTGAAAAAATTGCTTATTTATATACGAATAAATTTAATACAAACCCCATGGACTTAAAATGTTTGTATGTCTAACTTAAAAGTATTTGAAAAGGTATAGGTAATCAGACGTCCATCGGCGTGTTAAGGTGATTCTCAGTATTGGGGTGGTTGAAAGGAGGGGGAGGGGGGGAAGAGGTCTAAAAGCGGTAATTGCCTAAATCCCCCCTTGATTTCATGTTTATTAAGGATTCTTTCACTAGAGAACAATAATGGATATCAGAAAAAATTAATGTATAATATAATTTAGACGAAGTAAAAGAAGACATCATCCAATCTTAACAATAAACAAATTACTCCTTCTAAGAAAACAGACTACTTCCTAGGACCAAAAGCAAGGACAGTGTCCTTATAAAATTCTTGTATGGAAAATAAGTTTAATAAGTTTAATAGTTTTATTTTATTTTTTTAAAAAAAGGTTGGATAATTTAAAAATTCATAAATTTGGGAAAGTTTTGTTGGTATTTTTTAACCAAAGTTCTCCAATATTAAATTATATCAGCTCCTTTCTGGTTAATTAGTATAGTCGACAATTCGAAAATAAATATCGAAAAAAAGTAAAAAATTCGCTCCCTAAAGTCCCGCTCCCCTAAAATACATCCCTAAAGTATTTTGTTGCTTACTATAAAATTAAAATCTCATTTATTATTAAATTTTTCACAAGATTTAAATAAAAAAACTATAGCTAGTTTTACAGTTTTTGCGACTATGCTTTTTAGTTCTCGTTTACCTAAATTTGAAAATTACTGTATTATTTATGATCCAAAAAGTTGTCAAAAAAAAATTGCCATTAAAAAAAAATCTAATCACTAATACTAAATAAAATGTCATGAGGAAGAGAGCGATGAGTACTCGAAACGTCATCGAAAGGAAGAAATAGAATGTTTATTTTTTTGGCTGCCTGTAACCCAAACACCTCAATTTAAATAAAAAATAAAATAAAAAAGAAATTAAGACTTCATTACACTATCTCTAAGATATAGGAGATAGTAGAAGAAATATTTTCTATTATTAATATTTATCTGGAAATTATTAAGTCTACTTTATCTTTATTTATTCTAGCCAGTATATAAAACGTCATATATGCAAACGTCAATGAATCTCAATGATTGCTCACTTAAATAAAGAATTTGTTGCTGTTTTCCTAGAAGACATTTAAATTTATTTGCGGTCTTTTTCAGTATTTGAGGCCATTTTGACACCATATTAATTTATCTAAATGAATTAGTCCAATTTGAGTAAATAATTTCAAAAAATCTGATGTGTCATGTCGCACAGCACATAACTTTACCTTCGGAAATTGAAAGTTCACCATAGTTTATTTTTTATTACAATAAGGACGGAAGAAAAATAAAAAATCACGTCTTTATTTTGACATTTAATTGTCCAAAGGAAGAGTACGATTAAATGAAATTATATTAAATTCTTAAAACGCATTTTAATTATTAATTTTTGAATACAGGACTCTAATTTTCTGATGACTCAAGAGATCATGTGTCATCTGGGATTGAACCCACGATCTCCAGCCCAGGTCATTTCAATTTTTGAGAGGGGGAATCAAACGATATACTTAACTTATAAAAAAAAACTTTTGATTTAGAATGTGAAAAAAAATTCTTAGATAATGAACGAAAGATATGCATGTTTTAAACACTATTATTTTATAAATAAAATTTGATGTATTTTAAAATTAGTTAAATATTTTAGAGGTATAGAAGGCTATAATTATAGAAAGAATGAGAGAGAATATGGAACCAGATTCTTTCGAGTGTAAAGAAAATTAAAATAAGATCTTTTAGGCATCTATGACTAATCCTTCGAAAGAATACACATACCTGTGTACTAAATTGATGGTTATATGTAATGTTAAATAATGTTTGCCTCGGGCATGATATAAGGTGAATAACTTTTTTTTAAAGTATTTTTTCCCTCTTCTCAAGAAAATAAACAGTTATTTTTAAGGAGTGTTTATTTAATTGGTAATATTATATTTGCTAATAAAAGGTATTTAATTATATTGATTGGGACAATTTTATATCAGTAAAAAATTGCAAAATTTTCTTGCCTATTCACTAAATGCTACTTTTAAAGTAATAACTTTCATAATTATGGGCACAAATATCGTAAAAATAATAGAAGTTTTATCCAGATTATGTATTAAATTATGCTTCACCTGATATCTTAAAAAGATATCTCAGGTATTTTCTTTTTGGAGGGAAAGAATTAGTCATCGTAAAATCGATTAGTGAGATGGCCATTTGGGTTGCCTAATTTAAGGCGTGTCTCTTGGTGTCGCATAGTTGACTCTAAAATTTGTCGCATGCGGTACGGTTTGTTCTGAAGTTGGCTCATCGAGTTATTAGAGCAAACAAAACACGAACGAATTTAAGATTTTGTCTTTATTCCAACTTTAAAGAATAAAATATATCCATGTCTCAAAAATAAATAAAAATTTTATTTAAATTAAAATAAATGCGCGTGTTAAGAAAATTAATTGATAACACAGGTCAACAAAAAAAAAAATTTTTAGGGTTTCTGTTCTAATAGTGGAATTCTGATTCTAAACATCGAAAAATATTAAATTTTCATCTTTGGGTTGCTAAAGTTAGCTTTTATTTAAACAGTCCATATAATGCAAATATAAAAGCAATACAAAAAATATTCATTTTTTTAAACTTGATTTCGTGTTATTTTAAATTTATATGCTATTGTTTATCACAAATCTTAAATTAAAAAGGGTAGCTTGGCGTAGTAGGTAGCGTGCCTACCTCCTATACCAAACGTCGCGGGTTCGAACCCAGGCAGTCTGATGATTTTATTTAAGCTATTTGGATGCCAAATGGCTTAAATAGAAATGCTTGAACCCCCCAATAGATATATTAATAATTAACTGTTATCGTAAAGTCTTAAATGGCCTATGTTGCCGAAAAGACTGTGTAAATGTGTGTGTGAGTGTGAGTGTGAATGAGAAAAAAAGTGTGAATGTTTAAAAAAAAAAAAAAAGGGTAGCGCGCCTGCCTTGTATACCAAGGGTCGAGGGTTCGGATCCCAAGCAGTCCGAAGATTTTATTCAAGCCATTTGGATACCAAATGTCTCGTAAATGTGAAGAGTGAATGGAAAAAGTGTGTTAAAAAAAAAAAAAAAAAAATTAAAAAGACTCTGATGTTTAGCAAAAACTAATCGTAATTTAAAATAGCTCTAGTTTCTACAAAAGCAAACTTTGATCAAAAGAATTATTTTTATCGTTATTTTTAGAGTAGGAAAAACGAAAACGAAAAAAAAAATTTCATATGCAGAAGCCAGACCTAAAAATGTTGACCGGTGTAATCATCCAAGAAGTTATAAATGAATTAAATAAAAATCTCGTGAAGGAATTTGAATCAACTAAAAACCAAGAGCTCCTGAAACTCCGCAACCAGCATGAAATTGGTTTCTAGATAATCTTATTTCTTTATTCCGTCACTCAAAAAGCAATATTTTATTAAACTTTATGAGTATATAAAAATATATATGTGAATTTATGGCTAAGGTTAAAGAGGGGATGCTTCCTCCATAAGGGACGAAGTAAATATTTTTAGTTATTTTGTTTTAATTACCCTTTTTCGACTCCTGATCAGATTAAAGGTTTTACTTTGTACGCTAGAAGAAGGCGCTGATCTAATTTAATTTTTTTATTAATCTTTATAATAAATTTTATTGAAAATTCTAAAAATAATTCTCGGCGTGATCCTATATGACGGTAAGTAAATTTTTATTAAAATTAGGAAGTTTTCAGGGAGAATTCACCCTCCCTTCCCATTATTATTCTAAAAGAGGTGGCGGTAAGCCAATTTGATCGAGATATATGCCAAAATAAGGAAAATTTTGAAGAAATACAAGGACCACATTAACCATTAAAAATATATATTTTTACTTACTTTTTTGGGTTTTTTCTTTCTCCATTGTAATTTAGATGACAAAAACCTTGCGTCTGACCTATTCTGATTGAGATAAGTAAAGAAATTTATTAAATGGAGTTGAAAATATAAAAAATAATTTTATCGAAAATTGTTTATTTTTTTTTTTTTAATAAACAATGATAAAGGGGCTAACTTCAGATGATAATTGAAAAAAAAAAACAAAGAATAATTTTTTCGGTTAATCTTCAGAATAAAGTGGCAAGCCTTCGCACTGGCTGACTAGTTTACACTTTTGACCACTTTTGACATTAGCTCAACATTCATGAATCTTTCGTTTTTTTTTTCATTTAGGCATGCTATTTGTTTTGTCACTAAGGCCGAGAATTCCCTAGTTTTTTTAAATTTTCTTTAATCGAAGGAAACCGAACTGCAACCGAAGGACCGAAACAATTAGGTCGTGTCCCCTGAAGTTGTTTTGTCACTAGTGTCGACTTCGGTTCGGTTTCGGATCGGTTCGGCTCGTCTCAGTTCGGTTCGAAACCATCCAGTTAGAAGCTATTCGGTAGCCCTTAAAAATAAATTTTCGGACCCTTCGGGCCCGAAAATTTATTTTTAAAAGCTACCGAATCGCTTCTAACTGGATGGTTTTGAACCGAACTGAGCCGAGCCGAACCAAACCGAACCGAACCGAAGCCGAGAATTCCCTAGTTGTTTTGAATTTTTTTCTAAAAATAAAATAACCGAACTTAAAACCGAAGGTCTCGAGCGCCTCCGGCGGCTCTCGGACAAGGGATCCCTGCAAGTTCTTTAAAATATTCTGGATGAATATTTTTAAATCTAAAACAGAACCGACCTTAATTAACCGAAGGTCTCCGAGCGCCTCCGGCGGCTCTCGGACAAGGGATCCCTGCAACTTCTTTAATATATTCTGGATGGATATTTTTTATTTAAATTTAAATATAAGAACCAAAAGACACGGGTCTCCATCGGTGGCCCGCGGACCCAAAGATGTTCTTAATAAGTGTAGCAAACTCGAGCCTTTTTACTAAAAAAAAAAAAAAGTCAGTGAATACTTTAACTTTTAATACAACATGAAGTTAGCTCCTTTATCGTTCAATATTAAAAAAATAAACAATTTTCGATAAAATTATTTTTTATATTTTCAACTCTATTTAATAAATTTCTTTACTTATCTCAATCAGAATAGGTCAGACGCAAGGTTTTTGTCATCTAAATTACAATGGAGAAAGAAAAAACCCAAAAAAGTAAGTAAAAATATATATTTTTAATGGTTAATGTGGTCCTTGTATTTCTTCAAAATTTTCCTTATTTTGGCATATATCTCGATCAAATTGGCTTACCGCCACCTCTTTTAGAATAATAAAGGGAAGGGAGGGTGAATTCTCCCTGAAAACTTCCTAATTTTAATAAAAATTTACTTACCGTCATATAGGATTTAGCCTAATTCTCCCCTCTTTCAAAAATTTCTGTTTCATACCATTTAGTATGCGATGATCTATTTTTGATAAATAAGAAATCTTTATAATAAATTTTATTGAAAATTCTAAAAACAATTCTCCCCTCTTTCAAAAATTTCTGTTTCATACCATTTAGTATGCGATGATCTATTTTTGATAAATAAGAAATTATATATAATATTTAAGATATTATAAATATAGCGTGTGAGCCGGGAAACGGAAATTTATATAGGCTAATTAAATATTTATTAATTCATATACCCGAAAAAAGTAAGGGTGTGCCGCCGGAATTTGAACCACGGATCCGTGGTTTTTTTCGGGTATATGAATTAATAAATATTTAATTACATCTATTTTAGACATTGCTCAAAGCTACTGATATAAAAAATAATTTTTAACTCCTCTTCTAATAACAATTTTATTGATAAGATCTTTAAGTCCCATAAAATTCACCATAGAAACCAATAAGTACAGGAAATAGTTATATATTTTTTATTTTTCGGCATCTAAGATCATGTCCAGGTGCGAAATTATTAAAGATATGTTTTGAGGGCTCGCTGGTGTAGTGAGCTAGGGTGTCAGCTTCTGCAAAGAAGATCCCTGTTCAAATCCTTGGCGTGCGGGATTTTTCATTAAATAAAAATATTTTCTTTAATGTAAACAAATCCTCAAGCAAGCCCTGGATTGGAATATAGGATCTTACCACAATAGCCCTCAGGCAACTCTACGAGGAGAGGGAGTTGCTGTGACATCCCGTCCTGTGGAAGGGACGTAAAGAAGGTTCCCTCTCAGTGATGCATTCTTCGAAAGGAGTAGGCTACACGCCGGTGCTGAGGGAGTCCCTCCTCAAACTAGGACATCCTCCATAGCATAGAAGAGGTTGGATATAAGGAGCCGGTTGGAACCAGAAATAAGGATTAGTTCACTAGCTAGAGACGAACGCAGGAGGAGGAGTTAGAGATAGGAAATGATGTAACTTCACGGGGTGCCGGTAGATGGCTACGGCCAGAGGCCGGTTGGGTTTGAGGTGTGTGTCTTCGTACACGAAAGCACCTCGGGCAAATAAACGGGGATCCCGATAGGAATTTCAAATAAATAAAAAAAAATAAAGATATGTTTTGTTAAGACTATTAAAATTAAAAATTATTTTATTTTGAAAAATATAGGAAATAAGTGACCATAAGATGATGAAAAGGAGGAGAGGAATGCAGTGGTAGCATCAGAAACAGCGAATTCCTGACGGGTTTCGTTCTGGAAGGTGAGGAACAAGCAAGGAATGATTAAGTGGTGCGTCAGCAAAGGAAGGAATTCTTTCTGTCTTGTTTGTATTCAACCCGAACTCAGTTTTAGCTTTTACTCTCGTTTTTTATTCTCAAATGTGTACTAGTTATCAACCATATTTGTTTAATGAATCAGAAGTCTAAAGTCTACAAAAAATTATTGAATAAAACTTAATTTATAATCTATTTTATAATTTCAATCGCATAATAATATTATTTTAGGATTTATTTTTATTATTTTATTTAAAAAATGAGTAGATAATGAATTAGAACCACCTTACATAATTTTTATTTTCTCTTACCCTATATATGAAATATATATAGAGAAAGTATTCGATTCATATCAAAAATTCAATGTCGAGATTTTGATGGATCTTCACGTTTTATTTTATTTTTTACATATATTTCAATTGGACTAAATACATTACTACAAGCTTCGCCGCGCCATAATCAACTTGGCCCTGGCGGGCGGCGTCTCGTACGCCTTTAGTAGTTAAAAATTTTAAATTTGCCTCTCCGATTCCGCCCTCTCTGAATTTCGCCAATCAGCGCTATCCGGAGGCTATCCCTGAGGCCTGATTGGTGGGTTCACACATCGGACACCGGTTTAAGGGCTTTATATATAAGTATGATGATATGCAATCAAATTTTAATAAGGTGGCCTAAGGATCAGGTGATTTGATTTTCTCCTCGATCAGCAACATTGTTTTAATCCTATTAAAAGAAAAGGAAATCTTTTTTTAAATTCTCATTCATTTTTTTTAAGGAAATATGTAAAGGTTTTTAAAAGATGAATGGACCTAATAATGAATAGAGTGGTATTCAAAAAATTTGAAAACCGGTTCATTGCACCCACTGCTTACCAATATAAGCGAGGGGTGTTATAAACTATTAGACGTTTCGGTAATTTTTGAAAATCGAGGCCTCATTTTTTTGACTGCTCTTGCTCCTCTTACTTTTGGGTGTATATACAATATTTCTTATTAAAACAGATTTGTCTCAAACGAGTTGTCTGTAAAATTGCAGTAAATTATTAAATAAAGGGGAATCACCCCTGGCTAGAATGCATTAACAAACATCTTTTTCTTGATTTTATTTAAGACATTTGGATTTTACCTTTTTTTTTCTTTTTAGTAAATTTTCCCTCGTGACTCAAATAATCACTCCATTTTCCCCTGTTGTGAAAATCATTCGAACTTTTTTTTTTAAATTTTGAATTGTTATGTCACACTTAGAGAAACCCCCGGGTCCCCCATGTCACAATTAGTAACGTTTTGGCCAGACAGACCCCTCCCCTCCCTATCGCGATACGTAATATGTGGACGACCCCTAAGCGGCCTCGTGACATGTCATCCTAGTTGCTGAGAATCGGCAGTAACTTAATCGAAGATTCAGCTTTCCTGGCCGTTGCTATTTTATTTTCTTCTTTCTTCTATCCTTTATTGTTGCTTCTATTTTCTAATAACTTAATCGAGGATTCAACTTTATATATTTTTAAATTCATGTTGGATGAATTTTATTTGCTGCTCTTTTCCCAGCTACCCGGCCCAGACCTCTCGGCAGGTCCCGGGTTTATCAAGTAGGAGTCATCCCCATTTTTAAGGCACTTAGGCCACCTCAAATTGGGCCCTTTGTGTCTCTGGGTTTAGATTTTCTCCCACTTTCCTACCCTAAGAGTACTTCGGAAATGTTCTATTATTTTCGGTAAGCCGACTTCTGGTTAAACTTCAGATCCGTAATTATTATTGTTTCTATTTTCGTGCTCCTTTTCATTATATTTGCCCTCTCGATTCCTCAGGCCATTTAGTTGTCTATATATACCTGGTATATACTGTATGTTTAGATAAAAAAAATTGATTGAGACCGATGGCTACCGAGGAAGTTCAACACGCTGATTCCTGATTCCTCGCCCTATGGTTCACCGCGCTTGGCATTATCTAACTGCAATGATTTGGGTGTCTATTGCTCTAAACAGTTGCCAGCCCCCCCCCTCTCGGCATAGTTTATTGTTGCTTCATTTTAGCTCCCTGGGAGCCCTGGCAACACAGAATAGCAGTACCAAGATCCTTGCTGTTACTCAATGCCAAAGCACGGCACGGCGAAACCTCGGGTGGGTGGCTTGGAAGAATCAGCGTATTAGCCATCGGTACATCATATTTAATTAAAAAAATATATGTATATATAGTCTAAAGATTAAAAACCCTTAAATGGAAATGGGTGCCATGGTAACAAAATATAAATATTAGAAATGGTTGCCATGGTAATGAAATATAAATATTTCAAAGAAAAGTATGTTAAAAAGACCTTAAATCCTAATTTTTTAGATAAAGAAAAAAAAATTTTTAATAAAAGTATATAAAAACACGCTCATAATCACATGGAAGGTTGTGCCAAAATTTCAAAGCAATCGGTCCAGTACTTTCGGAGATCATCGGCCACACACAAACGAACATTTACATTTTTATTTATATAGATTTCAATCGCATAATAATATTATTTTAGGATTTATTTTTATTATTTTATTTAAAAAATGAGTAGATAATGAATTAGAACCACCTTACATAATTTTTATTTTCTCTTACCCTATATATGAAATATATATAGAGAAAGTATTCGATTCATATCAAAAATTCAATGTCGAGATTTTGATGGATCTTCACGTTTTATTTTATTTTTTACATATATTTCAATTGGACTAAATACATTACTACAAGCTTCGCCGCGCCATAATCAACTTGGCCCTGGCGGGCGGCGTCTCGTACGCCTTTAGTAGTTAAAAATTTTAAATTTGCCTCTCCGATTCCGCCCTCTCTGAATTTCGCCAATCAGCGCTATCCGAGAGGCTATCCCTGAGGCCTGATTGGTGGGTTCACACATCGGACACCGGTTTAAGGGCTTTATATATAAGTATGATGATATGCAATCAAATTTTAATAAGGTGGCCTAAGGATCAGGTGATTTGATTTTCTCCTCGATCAGCAACATTGTTTTAATCCTATTAAAAGAAAAGGAAATCTTTTTTTTAAATTCTCATTCATTTTTTTTAAGGAAATATGTAAAGGTTTTTAAAAGATGAATGGACCTAATAATGAATAGAGTGGTATTCAAAAAATTTGAAAACCGGTTCATTGCACCCACTGCTTACCAATATAAGCGAGGGGTGTTATAAACTATTAGACGTTTCGGTAATTTTTGAAAATCGAGGCCTCATTTTTTTGACTGCTCTTGCTCCTCTTACTTTTGGGTGTATATACAATATTTCTTATTAAAACAGATTTGTCTCAAACGAGTTGTCTGTAAAATTGCAGTAAATTATTAAATAAAGGGGAATCACCCCTGGCTAGAATGCATTAACAAACATCTTTTTCTTGATTTTATTTAAGACATTTGGATACCAAATGGCTTAAAAAGAATGCTTGGACCCCCAATAGATATATTAATCAATAACGGATATCGTAAATGTCTTATATGGCCCAAGTTGCGAAAAGAGTGTGTGTATGTGAGTGTGAATGAGAAAAAAGTGTGTTTTTTATAAAAAAAAAAATCTTTTTCTTGAGTAGCACCAGAAGAGACACTCACATTCACACAGTCTTTTCGGCAACTTAGGCCATTTAAGACTTTTAACGATACTCATAATTTATTAATATATATTATTGGGGTCCAGGCATTCTTATTTAAGCTATTTGGTATCCAAATGGCTTAAATAAAATCATCGGACTGCCTGGGATCCGACCCTCGTATACAAGGCAACCAACTACCTGCAGCAATTTGGGAGTGGAGGGCGTTTATAAATTTTACATCTTGAATTTTAATATATTGGCGGAAACTAAATATATGTCGACACAAAAAATCTGATGTGACAAGCACAGAACACAACTTTTGATTACCGAAGGGTAGAGAAAGTTGTGTGCTGTGCGACCAGTCACACCAGATTTTTATTTTAAAATTTGAATAAATAAATATAATCTTAAATTTGTTTTATTTTCTATTAATGAGGGGGCGCTTGGCTCATCAACAAGAAGCATACTCACAATCATGTTAAATACAAATATTATTAATTTTATTAATGTTCTAAAACGAGTTGTTTGAAAAATTGCTGCACAAGATGAACGAAAGACGAGGGTCTGCCGCAGGCAGGTCCAAATCAATTAAAGGAGGGTGCAGAGGGTAAGCGGACGCGAAGCCCAGGCTACGCGCCTAGTATATTATTATAATTACAGGTATATTAAATAAAAATACTTTTTCAAATTTTTTGCATTTTGAGGTCCTATTGAAAAATAAAAAAAATAAATAAAGTTGCGTGGAAAGGAGTGAGCCAAGGAAAATAAAAATCAATTTATTCTGTCGACGTTTCGTCGACGTTATCTAATAATGTCAACCGACTATTTTGTCATTACCATCTATAACATTTGACACTTATACTGTCCCGAGGAAGAGCGCGACGGGCGCTCGAAACGTCGACAGAATAAATTGATTTTTATTTTCCTTGGCTGACTCCTTTCCACGCAACTTTAGTTAATACTCACAGCCAGTATAATAATTAATTAAAAAAAATAAATAAAAATGTTACGATCATAATACTTTGCTTTTAGTATAATATATTGTATAATAGTGCGGGAAAGTAACAAAAGAGAGGAGCCCTTCAAAGTTTTTAAGCTAGTTAAAAGGATGGCCAAAGTAACCTGCGATCTAGCAGGCAGTTTTCTTTGTCTGTGAAAACAGGTGCATGCTGGCGAGCTGCGTCCGGTGTCAGGGCGAGAGAGGGGCAGCCTTGTGATGAGTCATCTTTTATGAGAACAGAACAGGTAGGCCATAGGCTCACTAGGCTCCTAGGGTCTGGGCTTCGGGCAGCCAGGCAGCCTGTGTGTGTCTTCAGGCCTCGTTCTTTATAATGACTAATCACGCAACTTCTTGGTCGTCTTTAATTTTACCACATTACATGCTGAAAGATTTCCTTATTTTGTTAATTAAAAGTTATTAATCTATATTTTAATAAAATTAAAAAAATATATATAATAACAAATTATGTAATCAATAATCAATGATGAGTTAAGAGTATAATGAAGCAACTCTTTAACTTTTTAAATATAAAAAAATTCGATGTTGGCTGTGACATCTACACAGCCAGTGGTCTTTTAACGTGAGAACTAGGGTGTTCGATTATGGGAAAAATAATTGATTATTAATTATGAAAAATAGTCGATTATTCCGATTAATCGATTATTATCCGGGCAGACAAAAAATAATCGATTATGGAAAAAAATATCGATTAGGCCTATGGGAGCGTACAAGTATTACGTAACGCAATTTGGGGGAGGGGGTCTCGTAAAACCATGCGTTACAAGGGGGTAGGGGGTTGAACAACGCGTTACGTAACTGGTATTTTAGCGACGTTCCGGTACTTTGCGCAACATAATTGTGACTTTTAGATAAAAATGGCCACTTGAGCGTTACGTAACGCCTAGGGGGGGGGGGTCCAGAAAAATGTTAAGGCGCGTTACATGGGGGGGAGAGGGGATCAAAAATCTTCAAAAATTGCGTTACGTAATACTTGTACGCTCCCTATACCTTTTTCTTTTCGAGTAAAATTTCCATTTTTCCCTCTTGCTAAAATCATTTGACCTTTTTTTAAAACGAAAATTTTTTTGTGTAAAATTTCCACTTTTTCCCACATGTAAAAATTTTTTTAGTCTAATTTACATTTTTTCGCATTATTTGACCTTTTTTTTAGTATACGCGTCTCATCACATCTTTTCAAACGCATATTTCCCGAAAATAATCGATTATGAAAAATAATCGATTAATCGATTATTTTTTAAGAAAATAATTTGTGAATAATCGTTTAATTGATTATTTTGCACAGCCCTAGTCACAATGTTTATTTACTGATTTCGAACGAATTTTATTTACTTTGATCCCAATAATTATTTTATAAATTATACAATATATAATAACTTGAATTAATACTGATTTTACTTTTGTATTTTTATTAAAAGCCATTTTTTAAAATTATATTTGCCTGTGGCAATTTTTCGATAAGTTCTTGCTTAAAAAATTAGATTTTTAGAAAAAAAAAATTGATTCTAGAGTCAAATTTAGTCGGATATGATTAGCAGTTCGGAATCTACAATGGTTTAAACCTTCAAATAAGAATTTCCCGCCGAGCGCTCTCACACGGTAAAATGATATATTAGTAAAAAATAAATAATGAAATCTTTAACTGAAGAATCATGCTTCCTAACCGTATATTCAAAATAATTATACCTCTTAAGACAGAAGAGACATTCGAGCAATTTTTTCATCTGCTTTTATCAAACTTTTTCGTGCATGCCTCCCTTCCCGGCCACCATACATGCATCATCGACGTTGTCACGTCAAAAAATAATGTGGATGGACACAAGATAATCGATCATCTAAAATATATTTAAGCTCGAGCACAATTAATTAATCCAAAAAAAATAAAAAAATAGAAACAAGATCCCAGAAAATTTTCTTTTTATATAATAAGTGCATCTATCCGCCTTGAGTGTAGGCATTCAGCAGAATCGGCTGGCGAGACAAACGAGTGAATGTTATTTATTATTTAGTTTAGCTTTTGTTTGTTACTGATAATTCACATTCAGACAGCTCTAATGTTGGGTTTGATCGTATATAAAATGAAAGACAGCAAAATTTTGTATTTTATTCAGTCGGTTACATTTATACAAAAGGAAATGGATTTCAGGGCGCGTTATAGCACTATAAGTTGTACGAACCCGCCTATCAATTTCAAATCACAAAATTATTCTAAAATTTAAAAAAATATAATTATGTTCAGAGTCGACATTTCGGGCACTTGTCCGTCCGTCCCGCCAGATTTTTTGGGTCTACTGAAAAGACTGTGTGAATGTGAGTGTGAATGAGAAAAAAGTGTGAATGTTTAAAAAAAAAAAAAAAAAACAATTTTGAGGGCAAAATGAAAAATCTTTTTTTTTTTTAAAGAGCATCTAAAAAATAATTCATTTAAACTATAAATATTAATCAATCGATCGTTCAATCAATTGTTGGTGCGAATTTAGAGTAAAACGAAAAAAACTAAAAATTTATACTAGTAAAGTACTAATATTTTTTGGCCGATTTTGTTCTAAATTTTCATGTGACGTGTCAGAAACTTAAATATAAAATTTCAACCTCCTAGCTCTTTTCGTTCTTGAGTTATTTTGTTCACAGGCAAACACATAGACACAGAGACAGATGATTTTACGGGAGACACCTTTTTGGAATTAGGGGACGTGTATATCCATCAAAATATCAACATTGAATTATTGACATGAAAACAATACCATACACTCTATATTAATTAACATAGTCTATATATAGGCAAGAGAAATTAAAAAGGAGAAATCAAATATTTTTTTGAATAGAGGGAAAAAAGGCCTTTTTCAGGTAGATAGTCCAATAAGACCAATTTCTATACAAAAGGAAAAAAAATGTCCACTCTTTCTTCCTAAACTTTGCTTTACCTGAGCACAAAGTTGTTTTGGCACGAAAAGAACTGCCAAAAACTTGTTCTTTCGTAATTTATGATATAACTTATAGGAGACGGAAACAAGATAAATTTTACTAAAATTTATAAGAGGAAAATTACTCGAAGTATGGAAAACAGCTTATTATCTCATTTGTTTTATATTCGCTCAACTAAACCTTATTACCGCTTCTTAATTTTCTAGCGATAAAGATTTCGTTGCTCCCTGTTGCAGGGGGCCTTGGTTGTTTCCCTAGTATCACTAATTTTATCAGTAGATTAGTTGAATCTTACTAATCACATAAATTGTTGTCATATATCCTCTAGAAATTTTTTTTTTAATATATACTGTACTTTGATTTATTTCATTATTATGCTGCCTCAATACTGGGTTGGGGGGGGGGGTAAATGCTGTTTTGAAGTCTTTTGAAGCCCCCATCAAAAATTTCTGGCTAACGTCCTATAGGGGGCATAGGCGTTAGCCAGAAATTTTTGGGGGGGGGGGGCGTTGCATATACAGTATGTTATCATATCAACGTTTAAATATATATACATTGTAACATAGCTAGGACGGTTTGCACCTTAAGAAGGTATTGCTCTCCGTTTGGTGGGATTGCATAATTTATTTTGAGCTTCTTCTCGTTGGAGAAACGTTTAATGCGGATACGTACTGTCGTCAATTAACAAATTTGAACCGAACAATCAAAGAGGCCTTTTAAAACGAAGGGGGGTTTTTTTTTTTTCAAAAACAACCCCCACCCCGTTAAGATCTGGTTGGAATGTGATGTCCTATCGCACCGATCGTATCCTCCGGAGATCGCTGTTTCAGAAGTGATAGTCTTATCACTTGTTCCTTGCAAAACCATTTAAATGGAAGCAGGGGCGCCGGAACGAATTTGAATCAGGGGGGGGGGGCAAAAATTTTTTTTAGAAAATTAAATAATTTAATATGTTTAAATAGTATAAAACAAAAACAAATCTACTATCAAACTTTAAAAATTTTAAATAAAATCACAATTTTAATAAAATTAAAATTTTAAAAAATTTTGTAGTGATTTTATCAAAAAATTTGGAAAAAAATGAATTTCTTACACTTTTAATTTTTTTTTTAATTTAGAAGATTTTATTCTTCAAAAGTAAAAATAGCCCTCGGGGCATGGTGTAGAGGTTAGCGTGCTAACCTCGTATACCAAACGTCGCGGGTTCGGACCCCAGGCAGTCCGATGATTTTATTTAAGCCATTTGGATACCAGATGGCTTAAATAAGAATGCCTGGACCCCAATAATAGATAAATTAATAAATAACGGTTATCGGAAAAGTCTTATATGGCCTAAGTTGCCGAAAAGACTGTGTGAATGTGTGTGTGAATGCGAGTGTGAGTGAGAAAAAAGTGTGAATGTTTTTAAAAAAAAAAAAAAAAGAAAAGTAAAAATATATCATTTTTAAAAATAAATGAAATAAAAAAGAAATTTTGCCCCCCCTCTGTAGGATGCCAGGGGGGGGGCAATGTACCCTTGCCCCCCCCCCCCAGTTCCGGCGCCTATGAATGGAAGAAAATTTGATTCGAGGTTTCTTTGTACTTTGCGTTTCAACCCAGAACGTTTTATGGCCTAAGCATCCGAAAGCTACAAGAATATTGGAAAAAGATTATAGATATGGTATCTCTTCGATTAGCCAAGGATTTTTGGTTGCCTAATAGCTATATCTCCAACTCTGCACTGACCTAATAATAGGACTATATATAGTCTATTAACATGGGCGTAACTAGGGGGTGCCGG
The DNA here is from genome assembly GCA_023213315.1 of Euborellia annulipes. Classification (NCBI taxonomy): domain Eukaryota; kingdom Metazoa; phylum Arthropoda; class Insecta; order Dermaptera; family Anisolabididae; genus Euborellia; species Euborellia annulipes. Next base: position 82,301 of record JAKCPI010015790.1, on the reverse strand, counting down.
AGGGGGGCCTGCCCCCCCCTCCAGAAAGCTCCTTGCCCCAAGAAAAATTGAGAAAATATGGGACTTTCCAGGCCCACTGGAGGATAGCTGGTCCCATGCCCCACCCCCAGCGAGGATGGCTGAACCCATGCTCCCCCCCCCCAGCCAAATTCTCTAGTTACGCCCATGTCAATTAATAACCTATACTATTTTTTGGTAAATTAATAAGTTAGTTAAAATACTAGTTGTGTCACTGGCTAGCCTTTCCTATAATTTTTAATAAGTCATTTTATAATTTGATTTAATTATTTCAAGTAAAAAGACATAATTTAGAGACTTAAATATCCTTTCCTATAGAAAATATTATAATTTCAAAAATTAATAACTCTAGGGATAATAATTTTCTTGTAATCTTTAAAAAGTCGTCTTTGAACAGATAAAACTTTATTTCGGAATTCCTACAGGTTGTGGAGATATCTAGGGGACAGCAGAGGGACAACTCACTTTACTGAGAAGAACATTAACTACCAGCAATATCCATTAGATAAGTATCTAAAAGTATAATATATAATACTAATGATATGATATCAGTAATAAATTCTTGTTTTATTGTTTTTCCTAGGTGAAAATTACAATATCATATAATTTTACTTAATGATCTTTTTAAAGAAGAGTTTAATGTTTTAAAAGGAATATATTTGAAAGATGAGAGATTTTATTACTTTTCTGATAAAAAGTCTAGAAGTTTATTTCTTCCGGATGATATTTCATAGATTGTTCTAGCTTGCTATAAATTTAATAAATTTACTCTACAGGATTAATTTGAATACGCTAATGAGCCACTTTGTTAAGCTATTTTTATTAAATTTTTATCCGTGACATTGAATAGCGAATAAAGAGTCTTGTTTCGGGGTTAGTGCCCTGCTTCCCGTCCTGAGATAAAATTATTTTCTCTATTGGAATATATAGCTTCTAAGCTTTTTTAATTTTTTTATTTTCAAGGTACTTTTGTGTATATTGGCTTCTAATATACTCGTGGAGAGATTTTGGAGATGTGACTTCTTTCGTTAAAGGGAGAGAAAATATTTTGGAATAATCTATATATAATAATTGCGGAGTGTCAGTCTGTCTGTCTGTCCGTCCGTCCGTCCGTCTGTCTGTCCGTCTGTCACGCTCTGTTTGACCAACTTCCCGTTCGAATTTTGAAACGAAATTTTGCAGTCTTATAGAGGACGTTATGGAGAGTCCCGGAAAAATACTCGGGTCCCGAAATTCCTATAACTTTTCGAGTTATTAATTCTTAAAGTTACGATTTCTCCCATAGGAAATGTATAGAGAAATATTTAAGTATTCTTTGGAGTTGTGTATTCTATGAAGGTAAACAAATCCTCAAGCAGGCACTGGACTGGAATACTTGGTAATATTTTTCTTTTCATAATTAAGCAAAGGCGAGGGTCCGCCGGGCCCGCCCACGCAGGGGGGGGGGGGGGGGGGGCCGCCCCCCAGAATAAACCCACCCTCTTTTTATTAAAAAAAAAAGGGGGGGGGCCGGCCGGGGGGGGGGGGGGCCGGGGGGGGGGGGTCCAGGGGGCGAAGGCGGGCGGCGCGGCTAGTTATATTATTTCAGTTTAGACTCCAAACTACAGGTGCCAAAATAAAAGAGAAAAAATTTTAACAGAATTCAAACAATACTTTCTCTCTATATATATTTCTTATAATTTTATAGGGCAAGAGAAAGTAAAAATTACACTAATATGATTTGTTCTGGTTTTGGAGTGAATACTCCGGTTTTAAAATAGAAATCCCTTGTTTGTGAACGAAAAACACTAAATTGTCAGCAATTTTTTATTAGTTAAAAGGCAAGATTTACAAATATGGAGACCTATTGGCACTCCTTCTTCATGCCCCTTACAATTAAAAAAAAAAAAAATTAAAGCTTGGAAGCGACCATCTTATTCGTCCAGCAATTATTATTAATCATTTGATTTCATGATTTCACATCCACTGAAGAAAGAGTGCCGAAAAGTCTCTGAAATATTTGAAAATATTAATAATATATAATATATAAATATAATATAATATATAGTAGACTGAAATCAGCGATCTATCATAATTTAAATAAGCGAGTGCGTACTGTGGTCCAACAGTAGGGCATGTTGAGCGTAAATCGACAAGATCCGTGGTGCAACTCCCGGCGGTACCTACATTTTTCGCTTATTTAAATTAATAAATACTTGGTTATATGTTTTTAATAATATCGGTAACTAATAAAAAATTTCTGAAAATTTAGCGTTTTTCTTTCACAAATAAACCAACTTCAGCAACACCACTTAAGGAGAAGTCCCTTGTCTCTCTTTATTATCTAGAAATGCGTTATTCCAGAGTTTTCAATAATCAACTGAAATTACTTTTGTATTGTTTTTTGAGACTTTAGGAAAAATTTTTCATACCCCAGTTGATATAATAATTCTAAAAAAAATTCCAAAATAAAGTTGAATAATTTTGTTCGTCTTTGCTCTTACAAGAATTATAGATCAAGTATGATCAGTTGTTAAATCTCCTAGAAATGAGTGGTCCTATCTAGAGGGGATCTCGAATAATTAATCAGAAAATCATTTACTGGGTTGGTCTTTTGTGTTACTTATCTCCTAATAAGCAAAAATAAATCAAATGCATCCTTTGGGAAAAAGATGAAAGCTTTTTCTAAACATGAAATTTATTCAATTCAATGAAATATAAAAACAATATTCTTATTCTTAAACAACAATAGTCATATTATAAGCATAAAGTTTTTTTTTTTTTTTAATTAATCAAGTTTATATTTGAGTTATTTAATTGACAAACAATACAAATTTAATTAGAAAATGGAAAAGATAATTCGAGATAAAGTTCCTGTTAGAAAAATCAGATATTTGTTTGTTATTTACTTATTAAGATAACATAAATATCATGAATACCAATCTGATAAGTAGATAGAATGACGTCAAACGAGAATGATTGACCAAATCTATGAAAATTTTTATTTTCCTTAAGACCCCTGATCTTTAGACTTTCAGCATCTATTTCCTGAAATCTTGGTTGCCTACTTTCATATTTAAGGATGATTCTAAAATCAGAGAATTTAATATTTATTTTAACCTTGAGTAAATTATACTTTCTTTTTTTTCAGGGCTGTATTTCTAAGTACAAGAGTAAAGTGGTCTTCAGAAGATTCCAATGGCAAAATGAGAATATACATTTTAAAGAGCTTCTAATAAATAATTGATTTATGAATTTTAAAAAAATCGTTGGAGCGAATTTTGAGAAAATCTAAAAAAACTGAAAAAATACATCAGTAAAGTACTAGTACTTTTTGGATTTTAGATATAAAATTTCAACCTCCTGGCTCAATTCCTTCATGCTTTAAATTGAACACAGACAGACAGACACACAGACAGACCAAGTTGCAAAAACCACTTTTTTGGATTCAGGGGACCTCAAAACGTGGATATCCATCAAAATCTCGACATCGAATTTTTGACATGAATCCAATACTTTCTATTTTAACATATACATAGAGGTAAGAAAAAGTAATATAATAAATCATTATTATTCGCTTTATTTTCTTTGAACCTACCACTGTCTCACCGACTTTACTACAGAGAAGAATCCCCCCTCCTTAAAAATATCCTTGGACCACCACTATATATAAGATACCAAAATCGAACAAAAGAAGGGAGATTTTGTGAAAAATATTTTTATTTAAAGTTAGAAAAAAAATACAGGTTTTTTTAATTGGCAAATAAACTTGGTCAGATAATAGCTGAGACATTTGAAAAGATAGAGAGGTGGGGTCAGAGGGGCCAGGAAGGAGCTGCCACTGAGATCAATGTCGGCTCGAGTTGGTGGAGCGCATGCCATGCATATTTTAATTCAAAAATGTTTGGAATGTGAACATTTCGATCGACACGTCGCAACTTGTAAGTCGATATTTCGCATGCAACATCGTTGAAATAGGAATTAGAATTTTAATCTACTTAAAATACCATCATAACTCATTAAGAAAAAATCTGGTGTGGCTGGTCGCACAGCACACAACTTTCTCTTAACTTCTGTAATCGAAAGTTGGGTTCTGTGTTTGTCACACCAGATTTTTTTGTGTCGAGATATATTTAGTTTCCGTCGGTATATTCGGGAAAATTCAAGATGTAAGATTTATAAACAAGGGGAAATATTAATCTTTTGTTACCATGGCAACCATTTCTCCTATTTTTCTTATGAAGTACAAAATAAAAGTGTACATCACACAATTTTGAGGGCGAAATAAAAATATACATTTTAAAGGGCGTCTAAAAAATAATTGACTTTTGAATTTTAATCAAAATCGTTAGAGCAAATTTTGAGAAAAATGAAAAAAATTGAAAAAATACATCAGTAAAGTACTAGTACTTTTTGAAACTTAAATATAAAATTTCAACCACCTAGCTCAATTCAATGATGAATCACTATTGAACCAGAAGTCATGACATCCGACGAATGTTCGCTCAAACACATTGTCAGGAGTTGCTAAGAGCCTCTATGAGCTCGAGGCAAACAGCATTTGTCCTGATGAAGGCCGGAATATCGGCCGAAACGTCGACAAACGTATGAAATAAAGATAAATATAATTTTCTTTATTGCTTTTGGCTGCCTGGATATCTTCACTACTTAATAATAATAATAATAATAATAATAATAATAAATAAAAAAAATTTCTTTTCCGTGCTAGCTATTTGTACCAAGAGTCGCGGGTTGGTACCCCCAACCCCGGCTCATGCGACAATTTATTTCAATTAGATTGGCTACCATTCGAATTGAAATAAATAGAGACAGGTTCTAAATGGCATTCGATGCCGAAAAAAATCTTAATTTAAAAAAAAATTATTTTCATAATTAATAAAGAAAAGTCGAGGGTCCGCCGTATGCGGGCCCAAGCCAGCTGAAGGGAGGCTCAGAGGGCGGCGCTGCTAGTATAATATAATTTAGATAAAGTAAAAAGAAATCATCCAATCTCAACAATAAACGAATTAGCCCTCCTAACACTTGAAGAAAACAGACTACTTCCTAGAACTAGAAACAAGGGCATTGTCCTTATAAAATTCTTATAGGGAAAATAAGTTGGCTAACAAGTTTAGAGAGTTTAAGATATAGGGCTTGGTGTAGAGGTTAGCGTGCTAACCTCGTATACCAAACGTCGCGGGTTCGGACCCCAGGCAGTCCGATGATTTTATTTAAGCCATATGGGGGGTTTTTTTTCCCCCGCCCCCCTGGATACCAAATGGCTTAAATAAGAATGCCTGGACCCTAAATATATATATATTCATAACGGTTATCGTAAATGTCTTATATGGCCTGAGTTGCCGAAAAGACAGTGTGAATGTGTGTGAGTGGTGAATGAGAAAAGTGTGAGTGTTTTTTTAGAAAAAAAAAAAAAAAATTTAAGATATAAAATTTATAAACATAGGAAAATATTTATATTTTGTTACCATGGCAAGTATCTTTCCTATGAAGTACATCAGTAAAGTACTAGTTTGTACTCTTTGGCAGAATTTTTTTATTTAAATCTTGTTTTCGTGCGAAATAGTATCTCTGCATGCGATTTCTAAAAATTGTCAGCCTACGCGCCTGGAGACTAGGCATTAATAGGCTTTGAGAAGCGAAGCCTGGCTGCGGGCGGAAGGCGGAACTAGCCAACCAAGGAGGCACTCTATTCCAGGGCCGGAACTAGGAGATTTTGTAGGGGGGCAAAATTTAATTTGCCGCCCCCCTCCTTAAAATTTTCTATACAAAATTCATATTATTTTACCTTTTCTTTCTCTTACCTATTATATATGTAATATATATATAGAGAGAAAGTATTGGATTCATGTCAAAAATTCGATGTCGAGATTTTGATGGATCTTCACGTTTTGAGGTCCCCTGAATCCAAAAAAGTGGTTTTCGCGACATGGTCTGTCTGTGGGTGGGTGGGTGGGTGGGTGTGTGTTCAATTTTAAGCATGAAGGAATTGAGCTATGAGGCTGAAATTTTATATTTAAGTTAAACACCCTCCGGGACCGGAAAAATAAGCTTTTAATCAAAATCGGCCAAAGAGTACTAGTACTTTACTGATGTACTTTTTCAGTTTTTTTTCGATTTTCTCAAAATTCGCTCTAACGATTTTGATTAAAATTCAAAAATCAATTATTTTTTAGATGCTCTTTCAAATGTATATTCTCGTTTTGCCCTCAAAATTGTTTGAAGCACACTTTACTCTTGTGCTTCATAGGAAAGATAGGAGAAATGGTTGCCATGGTTACAAAATATAAATATTTTCCCATACTTATAAATTTTACATCTGAATCCAAATATTCCCTACTGCCGGGAACTAAATACATGTCGACACAAAAAATCTGGTGTGACAAGCACAGTACACAACGTTCGATTACCGAAGGTAAGAGAAAGTTGTGTGCTGTGCGCCAGTCACACCAGATTTTTTTAGTAAATCTTTCTTTAATTGCCGCCCCCTGATAACTGCCGCCCGGGGCAGAAGCACCCACTGCCCCCCCCCCTAGATCCGGCCCTGCTCTATTCTCTAAAAACAGGCGTTAAAATTTAAAATAAACAAATGGGTGTTAAAAAGTAATGTAGAAACAATCAGCGTTAAAAAAATGTTATTCTCTAAACAAAGTTTTAACAGCGATGTTAACATGTTCTTTATTTTTCAAAGCTATCAAAATCATAACCTTACTTATTAGGTTAAGGACGCCATATTTATTTTAAACACGACGTTAAAATATTAAAGGCACCCCTAGACATGGCTTTCATTTTTAACACTATTTACTAAATGTTAACGCTTTGGCTTTAAATTTTTGTTTAGAGAATAGCTATTTGAATCAAGGAAGTGATTTTGAATAGCATTTTTTTAACGCCGATTGTCTTAGATTATTATTTTTTAACACCCATTTGTTTATTTGTTTTAGAGAATAATCCTGAATAAGTGGTGAAGAAAGGGGCAGAAAATCTGAACGAAAACATGGGTTTGAACACTCACAGTGAACCCGACACCACTGTCATTAATGGTCCATTTTTGAGATGCCTCCTTTACTTTAAATCTAATTAAATTTCAACGAATTTTGATAATAATACTATCTCTTAGGGGCGTATATAGAAATTTTTTCGGGGCGGAGAGGGGGGGGAACTCAAAAATACTCCGGTCATTTAATCCGGGTCTGCCCGAACAACCGGACTGGTTTAATTTTGTTGCGGGCTTGCTTATATTTTTTGTGTGATTATATCAGAATTTTTTTTTGCCGGCAGTATATTTTTTATATAGCTCCCTGAGCATTTCTAGTTACTCCTATCAATCATTAAAGCTAGTTTAGTTGAGTATTGATTAAAAAATTAAAATTCCCTTTCCCTTCCTTTCCGCTGATGTAACCAAATACCTGAAATATGTTAAAATAAAAGTATAAATAGGAAATTTTTGGCTTTTTGGATGGTAAATAAAGCAAGCATGTTTTAAAAAGACTAATCAAAAATAATTTTGTAAATTTTTTTATTTTTCAAATTTACATAATTTCTCCGACTCAAAAAAAAAAAAAAAAGTTACACAACTTTTAGCCAAAATTTATTTAAATACTCTGTGATTTGTTTCAAAATATTGGTTGGTATAAATACTTTATAACTATTTCAATAAATTGAACCATATCACTTAGTGATTTTAAATGAATTTTAATTACAACTAGAGCAAACGGATACCATTTTAAATTTACACGACTTTTATTTATTCTTTAAAATTTAATTCAAAAATAAAAAATCCGAAATAAGATTAAAATAAACAAACTATCTGAAATTAAAATGTGATTAAATAATGAAAAAAAATTTTATTTTATACAAATTAATTTATATATAAAAGAAAAACAAGAAAATCGAAAATAGACATTATTATATAAAGTGCTCATCGAGGGATGGGTAATCGACCCAAATTCTCCCCGTTGGGCATGGTCTTGGATAAATTTATTGTTTGCTCTGGATATGGATCAGTGTGTTTTTATTATCGAGTTGCGGCTTAAATTCCTGGAATAGACGTCCCACTGCTTTCTGGAGATGAGATCAATAGCTGCTCACAGGGAAAACCATCCCAGCTAAAATGTCTCAAAAGAAAAAAAAACAGAACATAGGAACAAACAAAGATTTAATTATTATATCTATTCGTATAACATATCAATCCTTATAATCTAAAATTATTATTTTTTTTTTTTTTTTAAATATCGTATAAAGAATTTAAAATGTTAAAAATATCAAACAAATACAAGAGAAAAATATAAACAAAGTATAATACATTTTGTGAGTTTAAGTTACAAAAATTATAAAACCTAAACTCTGTGGCTAGGCTAAACTGTAAAATTTTTTTTTTTTCTCTTCAATCAAGGCAATTAATATTCGATTGTATATTATGAGCAATAAGGATAGGATGTGGGACTTTAGGCAGATCTGGATTGTTTAAAAAAGCACCCCAAATGCCAATCGCAAAGACTTCACTAAAGTAAATAGAAATGCTAGAAAAAAAAAAATAAAACAATGTCAAATATTTAAATATGTAAAAATAATTCAGGCCATTACGTTTGAACCATCTATTTGACATTGTTTAAATATAGGCTCACGGATTTCTAAGTATATACTTGATCCCCGATGTAAATATTTTTAAGGCAAATATATTTTGATTAATATAAATAGATTAGCTTTAAAAATAACAGATTGAATATATATATAAAAAATCGTTTCGTTAGTTGCTCGTAAATAATTATTATTTTTTTTTTTTTTTTTTGAAAAACGTTATTGATATGCAAATATAAAGTAAACAAAAATTAAATTAGTGAGGTACTAATTGAATATATATATATATATATAGTATATAAATTTTTTTTTAATGTGCTTTCCATTTGATATAAAAAACTATTTTTTCCGACTATTTGATATCAAATATATGTCTCTACATACGGGAATCTAGTCTAGAAATCTGTGGATATACATAAGGGTTTTTTTTTTTTTTATATTTTATAGAATAACTAAAAAGAAATAGTTTTTATTGTTTTTTTATTTTTTTTTTGTGTTGTAAGCATTTTTTTTTTTATCTTTGTTTGATTTTTTTGTAATTTTTTTTTTTAATGAACAAAAACACAATTGTATTTCTTCCACACTGCACATACCGAATGTTACATATTTTGTAAAATAATATTAAATATAAATATTACAAGATGCTATTATGTGTGCTTTCCTTAGCCTATCTCCCCAAATAGTTTCATTAAGATATAATACAGAATACCGGGGAGTCGGCTGCTTTAACCCACATTCCCTTCAAAGAGAAGAACTAAATTAACAGGATCAAACTAAATTACATTATTTATTTATGGTTTTAGACAAGTTTTCATTTTTTTTTTTAACTTTTTTTTTTTATACACGTATTTTCAACAACACTCGCACTTAAAAACCAAAAACACATGATGCAATATATTTTTTTTTCACAGTCAATGAAGAATAATCTTATTTATTTTAATAACACCACATTGGTTATAGAATAGTCGTATTAGTGTTGTGTATCTTTCCGCTAAGGATGAAAGCTCTTCACAATTTTTTTATACTATTTTTAAAAGGCATGAGGCGAGTAATGAATAACCATGCGCGGAAATGAGCCATATAAGTTAATATATATTAACAGTTCAATAATTATAATTTATTTGATTATAAGGCGAAAAGCAGCTCTATACACTAATGGAAGCACATGATAATCAATCGTTAGAAATAAAAAAAATTAAAAAAAAATATTGGGAGATACATTGACGTTTTTTTTTAAAGGGGTTGAATACGCAGAAGGGTAAAGGATAAATAGTTAATGAATATTCTTAAGGCTCCAGCGCCGCGCATGGATAGACTTAAGCCATATGCCATTCAAGTGGCAGCTCCTTTCTGCCCTTCCCAGGATTAAAAGTTGGAAAAAGTAAAATTTAAAAATTGTAAGCAGTCCATAAACGCGCAGAACACTCCCCTGCCCTGTAGCCCGTTTGAAAATTGTAATAAATCCCGTTGTTGTCTGGCAAAAATATATAATATAGACTGTAACAAACTTAATTAGGTAATTTTTTTTTTCTTAAGCAACCCTAAATATCTACAGACGTGCATCCTTTGAATAATAACGTTTAAGTATCACACTTAAAAAATAATTGTTAATATAATAATGGTGCTTGGTGAGTTGGCTGGAGAAATCTTAAAAGATTATTTTTGTATTTTTCTTTTATATTATATATTTTTATACATTTTTTTTTATATTTTTTTTTTTTTTTTTTTGGCACCATATCCCAACTTCACTGCGGTAGGCATAGTCAGCCAACTCCCGACGCACGAGCACACGATGACCAATGGCAGATAGCATAACTTAGAAAAAAAAGTTTACAATTTATTTATTTTTTTTTTTTGGGTTATTTTTTTTTTTTTATTTATTTTATATATATATTTTTTAGGTCTTTATTGTACTCGTTTAGTGCAGGCCCATCGATGCACTTCTACTACACATTATTTTGATATACAAAGCACTAACGATTTTAATAAGTGTTTATTTTTTTTTATTTAAATATTATGTATTTAGATAGTCCAACTTGCCCAAATCCCAAACATTAACAGAGTAAAGATCAGCAGTGTTTGTAATACAGATTCATTTTCAATGTTTACATACAACTACATTTTTGTTCCAATTATTAAAATACCCAAATAGTTTGATCGAAAGGGGCAAGGGGCGATATAGCTTACAAGTTTAATTATAGATAGATCCGTTTTTTTTTTTTCTAAACCAGCAAATCTATACATATTTGTCAAAAATAAATTTGTTAATCTGTACAATGATGAGGGGGGGGGGGGGGAGAGAGGAGTTGTTTTATTATTTTTTTTTTAAATATATTTTAAACGGGTCCCTCATTCAATCAAGCATACACTCATATATACTGGCGCTCACATTCACGCACAAAATTCAATTATACAATAATATTCCAGCTATCTCCTAGGCGCCGTGAGGGTCTGATATAGACCATCAGTCAGGCCTTTTGACTTTCAGTCTTTCAATTTTGTGAATGAAAACATCCAAACACATGGCTCTGGGGGACACTCGCCGCCAATTAGGGGTCGGGCTTATTTTTAAAATATCAGTATATTATATCGTATATGTTTAGTTAACTGTTAATTGCGCATAAATCAGAAAAACATGACGGAGGTTTAAACACTCTTTAAAGATTTGTTGGTATTCAACAAACTTTATAAAGCCTAGAATATCTATTAATATTTTATATATATATATAAATATAAGTATATGCATTTAAATCATATAATATATATTTATATTATACATATATATATAATATATATAGGAGTCTATATATATATATATATATATTAACACACATATATTCATATGCATGCTATCCCTGTTATTTTACACCAATGTTTAGATATTTCGCTAATTCATGTTGTTCGATAAATCATTAGGGCTATCACAGTTACTGCGTATTATCTGCAGACACTCATATTTCATCCAAACGAATTTACAAATAATTGCGTTCCCTCAAACCGTACCAGGCACTCAAACAATACAAAACTTGGTCTACCCAGGGAAAAGTTGCATATTATCACTCTTAAGATAGTAAACTTTTTTTTATCAATTCTAGACGCAAATATTTAGTAGCTCAAAGAGTGGCTCTGTATTCATTCGTTTTCCAATAGTGCTTCTTTACTTGTTCCAAATTAAATATAAATAGTTTTTGAAACAAATTAGTAAAATTGATAATTTATTATTATTATTTTTTTTTTTACACTTTACTAGTTTTTTAATGATCAATTTTCGATCGTCATTTTTTTTAAATAAAGATAAAAATATATAATGAAAAAAAAAAAATTATTAAATAGAAATATAAAAATTTTGTACAAATGAGTTTCAATTTAAAAAAATTAATAACTAAATTCGGCAAAAAAAAAAAAAAATCACGTATTGTTCAGAACAAGAAAGAACATTATTTTCTAACAATTTCGAATACGGCTCTTCGAAGAATCAAATATTAATAATTTCATATAAAAAAAAAAAAAAAAAAATTAAAAATTAATATGTTGAATAAATGGAACGAAATAGAAAAACAAAATAATAAACTACAGAGTTTACATATGGTACATATGTTATAACATCAAAACAAAAGATTGCAACACTAAATCAAATAGGTGCAAAATTAAAAGGGTACCAAACCCAAAAATAAATGAACTTAAAATAAAAAAAATGTCTCAATATAAGATATGTTTAACCCACAAAAAAAGTATACTAGTTTGTATACAGTTATTAGATATTAATTGTTAATCTATAACTAGATATTGAATGAATATAAAGTCATAAAGATGAAGAGAGCCAGCCAGGCCTTAAAAAGCGAATTTCAAATCCAGTGTTAAATAAAAATTCAAAAGTATATTTATTATTAATTTTTTTTTATCTTTCTTTTAATTAAAATAATTTTGGTTCTTGTGGGTTAACAAGAGTCTTCAAGACTTATAAAATATTTTTATTTTTGGGGTTAGAACCAACTTTATATGTATTTACAAACTAATTAATATAAATTAATCTCTTGGATATCTAATATGAATTTAAATTTTTTTTCCAATAAATCTATAGTTAGTTTTCAAGATGGTACTTTTTTTTAAAGAGGGCTACCTATTTACCATATATATGATTCATCAAAGTCATGTAATAATATTACGATATATATATATATTTATTAATATTTATTCCAATACATTAAATAAATTAAATAAATTTATTAATAAATATATATATATAAAGAATGTCTTATCATGAAATATATTTTTAAAGTCCACAGCTGCAACAAAAAGAGCACTGTTTTTTTTTTTTTTTTTTTTTTAATCAATTCTTTTTAGGCACCTTTGGGCTCCCATCTCTCCAGAGTCTATATCTCATGAGTTTTCCCACTGTTGCAAATGGTTTAGTGGTAAACCTCCCACAAAGAACATTATTACTCACTTTACAAATGATGAGCTTGTCATCTTAATCCGAAATATCCATCTTTACACTTCTTCTTCCAACATGAAATAATCGCGATAAAGGAAATTAATAAAAAATATATCTATAGCTATATCTATATATAAATATATATATAATATATATATATTTAAAGAGAAAGATTTAGGGAGAGAAATTGAGAGATGTATAGAAAGTATATAGATAAATATAGATATAGATATATAAATATATTAAAAAAAAAAAATAAAATAAAATAAAAACATTTAAAGGTTATCGCCAGGGCACTTCGAGTCAGTAATAATAAATTTTGTTTTTAAAGAATCGATGAATTCGTTAATTATCACATAACTATAAAACCGACCGAGTAGCCTAGCTAAGCTAATCATCACTAATGACAAGAAACGCGTTCGAATGCCGGCCGTATGTGTGAATGTGTCAATATGTATAGCACGTGGAGGTCTAAGGGCAGGAAAGGGGGGCGGCTCGTGTTCGTTGGTTCGGACTCGGGCGGCGGCGACGGCGGCGATGATGAAGATGATTGTGATCATGATGATAGCGACATTTTCGGCAACATTGGTGTCGTTAGTGACAGCGGTCCAAGATATGACCGCAGCAGTTGCGGCAAAATTCACGACGACGTTGGATAAGTGCGACTCACCCGCGGACGCGGATAATGCCATCAGCTACTTAGGTGAACGCGGCCTTTGTAATGATTCACGAAATCTTGTGCCTGAATTATTTGACGAGTTGCCACCTGTTGAACCACTACTTCCTCCGCCAGTAGCATCGCGTCGTGCTCCCCGACCACCTGAACTTGGCCCTGATGATCGTGGTCCTCCACCTACACCTCGGCCAACATACCGCGCTGCTCCCAAGAAATCACGATGTTGTGGCGGTTCTAAAAAAAAAAACAAACAAACGGAAGACCAAATGTGAATAATTAAGTTTGTTTCCTTTTAAAAAAAATCTGGTGTGGCTGGTCGCACAACACACAACTTTCTCTTAACTTGTGCTTGTTACACCAGAGTTTTTTGTGTCGAGATATATTAAGTTTCCCCACGGCCGCAGACAGGGGGGGGGAACAGGGGGGCTATATCCCTGGGGCCCAGGCCCTTTGCGTTCCAACCTTAAAATCATTTCAATGGTTAAAATATATATTAAAAAAAAAATCATTTCCTTGAAATTTTTTTCCTGAAGGGGCCCGGGCCCTTCAAGCTCAAATCTTAAAATTTCAATAAAAAAAATCATTTTTTTTAAATTTTTTCCTGAGGGGCCCGGGCCCTTTAAACTCAAAGCAAGTTTGATACTTTTCCCGTCTCAGGATAGCTAAAAACGCAGATTTCAGTGTCTAATTTGAAAAAAATTTTCCATACCCCCAGACCTCCCCGGAAGTCCTCTGTCTGTGGCCTCAATAACTTAAGGTAACCTTATGTTTAGGAAATTTTGAAAAATTTTTAAATAACTTTTTTATTTAAATAAATATTGTAAGCTATGTATAACGTCAGTCTTAAATGGCCTAAGTTGCCGAAAAGACTGTGTGAATGTGATGTGACTCGACACCGAACTTTTGATATGATCGCAATATTTTCTCTCTATATATTTCATATATAGGCAAGAGAAAGTAATAATTATCCAATATTTTTAAAAAGCTAATTAATTTTTGCATATAGAAAATAGAAATAATAAACTTTCGAATTATATTGGGATTTATAAGGAGTGCTTCTTCCAAGCCACCTCGACCACACCTCTCGGCAGATTCCGGGTTAACCAAGACTGTGACATGCCTATTTAAGGCCCTTTGGGGGGGTGCATTTTCCCTATTTAAGGCAATTAGGCCCTTGGAGGGGTGCATTTTCTGCCACTTTCCTATCCTAAGAGAAGACTTCGGCAATAATGAATTATTTGAGGCAAGCTATACTCGAACCCGAATTGTATTGAAACTTCAGATCCGTAATCCAAAGCTTATCCGACTTAGCCACTTGCCTCCTAGCATTATGATAGATTCAACAGTAATTATTTCCAAATTATGTATAAATTATCTATTATGATAATTATATATTACAATAATAAGTGAATTTTGTTCTTGTATTAAACAATTTCTTTTATTTTTATAATGTTCACAGTGGCGTAGCGAACTTAACTCGCGCCCGGGGCACAATACCCCTCCCCCTTCGAAAATCATATAATATTATATGCAAAATATACAAAATTATTATATTACATTGGCACTAAATTTAAAATATATTTTCCAGAAATCAATTATAATAAAAATAAAAATTATCCAGAAATATTTTGTTTTGCGGACCATTTCGCGCCTCTTTGTGAGTAGCGCCCGGGGCATCATGACCCCCCTTGCCCCCCATCGCTAGGCCACTGGATGTTCAAGATCAGGACAAATTGTTTTAACTCAAAATTCAGGCAAAATGGATTATTACTAGGACCGACCGAATAATCGGTTTCGGTTACGGTTTCGGCCAGTTTCGGCCAAAAATCATGGTTTCGGCCGTAGTTTCGGTTTCGGCCAAAAAGTGGCCGAACCTTTCGGCCGGCCGAAACCAGAGTCAAAAAAAAAAAAAAGTCAAATAATTTGCACTTGAGGGAGAAAAAAAATTTATTTAGTCTCCCTAAAAAAAGGTAAAATGATTTTCACGGGAGGGGAAAAAATTCAAAAAAAAAAAAGGTAAAATGAAAAAAATTTTTTATAGGAAATACAAGTTTCGGTTTCGGCCGAAACTAAGGTTGAGGCCGAATATTCGGTTTCGGTTTCGGGAAAATCTTGTTTCGGTCGGACCCTAATTATTACACAAAAAAAAAAAATTTTCTTCTTTCACCTATACTTATTAATTAAATTTATCTTTCAAATGGGATGGAAGAGAGCAAGTGCAGCAAATAAATAGAGCCTTTGGATGCCAAAAGGAGAAAATTTTTATTTATCCATCCTCAGTCTTTGTAGGCTTATAATTTAATTAGATATAAAGAGATTTATTAGATAATCTTTATTAGATTATTTAATAGCATTAAACACTCGGCCGTTAAATTTGTGCCGTAACAACAATGGCAACTTTCCCCCCCCCCCCCGTGCCTAATTAAATTATAAGCCTACAAGGACAGAGGATGGACAAATAAAATTTTGTCCGAAACGTCTGCTTTTCGGCATTTGGCATCCAAAGGCTCTCTTTATTTGCTGCACCCGTACTTGGTCTCTTCCATTCCATAACATCAAAAGCAACTTCTCTTCAGCTTGCTCTATCTTTCAAAATAAGAAAAAACTTCCTTTAAAAAATAAAAAATATTTACCTCTACTATCCCCGTGCTGCGAAGCCAATCGTGAAGAGGCAGTAGCTGGCGCGGTTGCATTATTTGTCTGATTTGAACCAACACCTGATGAAATTTGTGATGAGCCAGAATCCTTTCTTCGATCATTTGCCCCAGATCTCATCTCTTTTTCTGAATTATTAGAAGATGACATTTGATCATTTCCTCCAGAAACTGTCAATCCTGATGTTGAATTCTGTTTATCACGCATAAGTCTTTCAGCTTTTTCACGGTGATGCTGGGCAACTTGTGCGTAGGATAATCTACCCGGACACGCAGTTTCCTGCTAAAAAATAAAATACATAAATTAAAAAAAATTCAAATTTATGATTTTTGATAAACTTTATGAGAAATTAACATGAAAAATTTTGCCTATCGAATTGAAGAGAAATGGAACTTTATTTCAACTTTTGCAGACCGCACCCAGCAATTAGAAGGAATTCACCTTATGTACATTTTTTTTAATAAGCTCTTTTTTTTCATTATTTATTATTATTTTTCCATATATCCAATATTTAGACATAATTTATTAGAAAAAAAAATTTCAAAGCTCCAGATAAATATAACACTTGGCTTGAGTTTGTACATGCAGTCAAAATTTGTTCAAATTTAAAAGTAAACTAATATAAATAAATTTTTCCATTTGTTGATTGCAAAACTAATCTGAAACTTTATATGTAAAAAATTCCACAAGTTTTAAAAGTAATGCAATACTTTTCTTTTGCACAATTCCGACACCTGACAAGCTTATAACACCAAGTCTGGCTCTAATATGTGCGAATTAATCATAAATTTAAACTATCTTAAGTTAAATATTGTAGAGGAGTTGGAGAAAGTAGGTATGGTAAGTCAGCTGGCAAATAAAAAGTTTATTTTCGACAAAGTTTCGGGAATATATATAAAAATAATATATTTAAAGTAGGGTCCGACCGAAACAAGATTTTCAGCCGAAACCGAATATTCGGCCTCAACCTTAGTTTCGGCCGAAACCGAAACTTGTATTTCCTATAAAAAATTTTTTTTCATTTTACCCTTTTTTTTGAATTTTTTTTTCCCTCCCATGAAAATCATTTTACCTTTTTTTTTTTAGGGAGACTAAATTTTCTCCCTCAAGTGCAAATCATTTGACCTTTTTTTTTTTTTTTGCATGCGAGTCTCATCCCATTTTATCAGACTCTGGTTTCGGCTACTTTTTGGCCGAAACCGAAACCAGGATTTTTGGCCGAAACAGTAAGCGAAACCGAATATTCGGTCGGTTCCTAATTTAAAGTATCTTCCGGACGATGCAGTAGTTAAACTGCTGGGCCTTTTGTGATTTGAACATGCACCAGTGCGGATCAAGATGATGGAATGAAGCATTCCCGAAATGTTGCCGAAAATAATTAACATTTTATTAATTGTAAGCTGCTTACCTTCCAATTTCATTACTACTACTACTCTTATAGTTTGGAGGGAAAGTGGTGTAGGTTTTACGTGAAACATATTTATAAGTAAAAATTATACAGATACTAAATAATTTTTACTACTCTTCGTTTTATGTTAATTAGTTTATTAAAGAAAAAAAGAGAACCAATTGAATATTTTCATCATATTTTACTATTAGGTCAAATTCTAAAAGATCCTTTATATCTTTACTCAAGGGAGCGGTTATGAGGTTAGTTTAAGTTTTGAGTAAAATAAACATTTAGTCTTCTTAGCATTAATTGCCTCTAAATTTTGACAATATTGTGGTATAAAAACATTAGTTTCATTGCAAATAAAATAGAAAATTCTAATAAAAATTTCAAATTAATTCATAGAGTGGACCCCAGTGGTAACAAAAGAAATAAAGACATTTGATGATAGGAAATAATTTTTTAATTTAAGAAAAATATCTTTTAATAATTAATTATATATATTTATATCATTTGTTGGTCCATGAAGTAATTATGAAAAACATATAACCGAATATTATTAATTCAAATAGACGAAAAAAGTAGGGTCGGCCGGAAGACCCATCTCGGATCTGCCGATTTGTACTCCGCATGCCCTACAACTTACATTACCGCAGTCGTCTATTTGAATTTGATAGATTGCTAATTTCAGTGTGCGGGAGAAACTCTACTCAAATCAAGTGTTCAAATTTCTCCTTTGACGAGATGCGATCTAGATGGATCTTTTGCGAAATCCTCTCATGGGTGCAATTAATAAATAATTA
Organism: Euborellia annulipes; assembly: GCA_023213315.1. Classification (NCBI taxonomy): domain Eukaryota; kingdom Metazoa; phylum Arthropoda; class Insecta; order Dermaptera; family Anisolabididae; genus Euborellia; species Euborellia annulipes. The sequence continues at coordinate 63,747 of JAKCPI010015790.1, read as the reverse complement.
GTAAGTAAGTAAATAAAGTTTTTTGCAAATTAATAAAAAAAAGTAATTAACGAATTAAAAATTAAGTCCTTTTCTTATGAGGTGAATATAATAATAGAATACATATAAAATTTTGTTGGTTGCAATTAGATAATGAAATTAAAATGAAAAAATTCCATTTAAAATGAATTGCAACACTTTTCTTTTGCACAATTCCGACACCTGATATACAAGAAGAAATTAGTATGTCTGGCTCTAATATGTGCAAAATAAATAGGTCTAGTTTAGAAAGAGATGGATGTCTTACCGAGGTGAGGCACGATTCAGAAGACGAAGCAATTGAGGCTGAGGCAGACGATGTGCTATTTATGCTAGATACGAAGGCAGGTGCTGATGCTGGCATACTCGAAGTATTAGTTGATCTGGAATTAGTTGTTGTAGTAGTAGCCGTTTGAATAGTTGAAGAACCAGGTGTTACATCAGTCACAACGACAGCAGAAGTCATTGTTGCCGCATTTGTTGTTGTTGGAATAGGTTTTGCTAAAGTTGTTGTGACAATACTTGTAGATGTATTGACAAGAGGATTAATTGCTGAACTGTTTGGAGCTATAGTATTGGCAGCTGAAGAATGTTTATTTGCCATTGAAGACGTTGTAGTTGTAATGCTACTTGTCGATGTTGTAATAGTAACCGACATGGCATAGGGTGTCAAAGAAGCATTGGTGGGGGCGGCAACCGGTGAAGGTTGTGGCAGCGTTTGCGCGGCTGCTGAAGTCGAAGGTTCTCCGCCGTTTACCAAAACTTCGTCAGTCTTTGTTGATTTGTCGGCCATACTTTTGGCTGCAGGAACTGTCCTGCTGGACACCCAATTTATGTTATATGAGGGAATCATTATGTATCGTAGAGTAAATCAGAAACAAACATACTTCCTTATTATTTAATAGTTTCAAAAATATCAATTTATTTTTTACAAATGATCTGTAAAATCAGATTTGGCAATTTATCAGGAGAAAAATCTAAATGTTTCAAAATATATTAATTAAAATAACCAAAAAAATGTTAATTTCTTTAATAACCCTACGGTAATCAAAAACGGTGAATTTAAAAAAAAAAATCATCTATTCGTATTCTTAAGTTTTCACTGTGAACGACAATGACCTCAAAAGCGTTTTCTCATATAAGCCAGTGTCTATATTGACACCCAAGGGTCGACGTCGACCATCAAGGGGTCCATGTGAGCGAAAAAAAAGAATTGGGGGTTTGAGAGATGTAAACCATAATCGATCTTATATATTTTATTTTTTATAATTTGACCTCGGCTGTGTAATCACCATTTTGCCATTCATCTTAATTTTGTATTAACAAAGCACCAGGTTCATCCGTTCCACTAAAAAGCGGTAACTACATTTCTGTTTCATTATATATATAAATTAAGGTGTTTTTTATTCTTTTTTTTTTCTTCTATACCTCAATACAGTAAGACATCAGTCAAAACACATTTAAAGTTGATGAATTTTCAAAAATGCTATATTAGTTAAGCTGGGAGTCTACACAAAAACATGGCAAGTGGTCTACGAGACAAAAAAGTTTGGGGTCCTGTAAAAGTTGTCATTAAAAATTATTTATATTTAAAAAAACAAAACAATGAAATAGCCTAATTACATTAGAAAACGCATAAAGGTGCTTTAATATTGTCACACAGTACAAAGTAATTCAAAAGCGGAATGGAGCTGAAGCTGTTTGCTTATTATTGCTAAATGATGGCGTTATAAACGTGCCTGCTCTAGCCAATCCGAAAGCTTGTTTTGGATTGTCACCGTCTGTCATAGGTTATAATTTTTAAAAAAATATTCATTACGTAAAAAAATTTCCTCTTTGTTGGAAATATTTGGAGATTTTTCAAACAACGCTCAAAAAAACTGTAAATTAGCCAATCAATATATGTTTAATGAAATTTGCGACAAGAGTTTGAGTTTGTGTTTTAATTGAGCAAGCAAATAGTGCCCCCTAGACTCGAGCCAGGACTTCTGACGACTGACAAACTAGTTCGCAGGCCCATAATTTTTATAATTAATAAAAAAAATTTCTAATGAATTCTACCAGCATCGAAAAATTTATTAAATGTGTAATCTATTTGTAGAAGCCACTCTTATTTGCCTTTAGAGGTCTTACAATCCGAAGACGATCTTGTCTGTAATTTTTCAACTTTCTAGAGTACATGAAACTATTATATATAAAATGAATACATTAACGGAATAAAAGTTAAGGAGAGTCTGTTTGTCCGAGATTTACTTTTGATGATTTAATAATAAAATATTTTCTTAAAAAAAAATTTAGCAAAAAAAAATATATTATAATGAAAGATCAATTTCCTTGACATAGGAAAAATATTAAAAAGTTTTTGTTTTAGAAAAAATAGGCGAATATAAGAAATTTTTGGTACTACTTCAAACTGTTTTTCATGCACTCTTTCATTTACTAATCAAAAAGTTATTAGGAGAAAATAATAAAAAGTTATTAAATTTATTAATTGGAGTGAGGGAAATATCGAAGGTAATCAGCTGATTTTAAAAGTCAACCAAAAAATAAACTTATTCGTTTAATATATTTATTTATTTTTTTTTTTAGAAAATTATTATTTAATTTAAAAATAGTAGTAAGTAAATGAAGCGACATTTTAATTTTAAGTTTATTCTTTGGTTGATTGATGAATATATATATATTAGGGCGAATTTACAAAAACAAACAAATAATACACACATCATGATAACCGCTAAAGAAGCGCTGGTAAATCATTGTGATATCTCTCTGGAACAGCATTCCATGTTTTTGTGTCTATAAATTATTTTTTATTATTTCCTCCTAGTAATAATAATCATCATCATTATTATTATTATTATTATTAAATTAATTAAAAAAGAATTATTTGTATGACTTACTTGTCGGGTGAGGAAGGAGGAGTAAGTGTCAGAGTGTTGTAGCTAATCTCGTGAGCGGAGGAGGTGTCTTTATCACCGCTTGATGTCTGTTGCGTAGAAACTTGACTAGGCTGCTGCGGCTGAACTGGCGAGGATACGGCTACGGTGACCGGCACAGTGGCCACTGCTGCTGAGACGATGGGCGTTGGAAGTGTAGAAGCCACAGTCATAGGTGGAGTAGTGGCTCTAGGGGAAGGACACGAAGGCGAATTCGACGTATTTAATGGAGTACTGCCAGGTAGAGTTGGTGGTACTTCTTTAGGTACACTAGCTCCTTGAGTACTACTTGATATCGTTTTATTCGATTTGGCGGTTCCCTTCACCACATCAGCAAGTCTGTAAATGTCCGTCCACCAAACATACACATAAGCGCTTTAAGGCAAAAGCAGACATAAAAATAAAGCATTTGAAAAATATAGTAAATAAAAAGAAAAGCAGTTCATTTTTAAGGGAAAAAAAACTATTAATAAAAATAAATTAACTAAAATTATAATAAATATCTGATATCTGATTGATTGTGAAGCAAGTAATACTTTGAGACTATCGAACAAATTTCTTATTTTTTTCGTATAAACTAAAACCATTCTTAATTATTTTTAATGACGATCGATATATGTGATACAGTAACATTTGTTTATAGCAACAGGTATTCAATTGATTAAAATATTATTTATTATTTAACTATAATAGCTAGACCGACTATATTGTCTTGTGACAAAATTGAGACGGTGTTATAAAAGGAAGAGTTGAGAATTAGAAGGGGTGTATGGGCAATTCTTTTGAACGCCATTTACGTCTTTTTGCATAATAAACATCAAGGTTATAATTTCATACAAAAAAAAAAAAAAATGGTTCATAGACCCATTTTAATTCTCAACTCTTCAATTAATATGTATTCATAAAAAAGTAAGATGATAGAAAAAGTTTAATTATATAAACATACTAAACAATTATTCTGTAGTGTCAGAACCGATACAAAAATTTAGACGTAGAGAAATGTATTTCGCTACGACCGTACCATGAATATTCCTCCAATGAGGTCATATTACACAGCAAATTTCTATCTTTCAACACCTTATAAAACTTTTAACACACAATAACGCGAATTTAAAAAGGGAAAAATTAATTTTACGTATTCTTTAATATAAAGTCTTACGAGAAATAAATAAGATGCGGTTCAGTTTTCTACAAAAACTATAGTTTGTAAAAAACGGGACAAAATTGAGATTTTTATTAAAATGACGGTACTGCTGAGAAATATGAAAAATCGGTACTGTCCCTTTCAATAGGTAGTACGGTCACACTAATAATAACTGATTAGTAAAATAATAATGTAATAATTTATGAAAATTAAGAACTGCCTTTAAAGGAAGAGGTGATTGTATCAAGACAAAGGAGGACTACGAGGTTGAAATATGCTTATTTAAAACATTTTACATTATATATATATAAGATATATAAGAAGGTGGTTTTGAAAAATCTAGACAAAAATAAATTTTCAACATAGCCTCCTATTAGCATTATACATTTCGTCCAATGATGGCTGCTTCAGTTTCATTTCTTCTTTGTGATAGGATTTATGCAATTTCTCAAAATAAACTTTCATTTCTGCAATTAACTCTTCGGTTTAAGAAAATCTCTTCCTAGTCAGTCATTTTTTCAAATTTAATAATAGAATATGGCAAATCTGTTGGGAAATGTAGATCGATATGAAACTCTATCAATTTCGCGGGTTGGTTCGTTGTCTATTGAAAAGAATTTTATTTTTTATCCTATTATTCGGATGGAAGGTATATCAACAAACTGGAACGGCGTTTGACTAAATTTATAAGCCTAAGAGGAGATTATTTTGAAAAATATTAATGTTTAACCCAAGAAGATTAGGTAATTATTTTCCACAGTATTTTCAAACCACCTTCATTTATATGTATGTTTAATGAGGGCGGGGCAAATACAACAAGTTACTATAATTTATGTTAACAATTCGAAGATCAATTTTTGTCTTGGAATTTTAACAAAAGAAGACAACAACTAAAACTTATTTTTTATGTAAAATATCAAATTTATTCTAGCACATTTTGGTACCTAAATTGTCAATGTAAACAATTTAGGTTCTGAACTAGTGCATGAAGAAAAATAAAATATTTTTTCGCGTCATGCGATTCCAAATTGAATAGAGAAATTAATAGGTGAAGTGTAATATTATATACAGCATATAAATCATGAGAGTAGAGTATTAAATTTATATTTCCACCAGTTTTCAATATTGAAAAACAAATAAAATAAAACGTCATTAAAATTTAGAAATTAGCTAAAATACCTTATTTACGAAGCAGTTCTGAAATTTTTTAAAACATTACATTAGCAATATTAATCAAACATTAAATAAAATTAGATAGAGCCGATTGAGTAATTTTAAAAAGCATTAAGCTTTATCAAAAACATAAATGTATAATAAAATTGAAATTTCACTAATCCATTTCCATTTGCAGGATAAGAAAAAATAGGCCTTAGTCTTGTAAAAGATAGGCGATGGCTAAGCGAACAAAAAATTTTCTTCCACTTATAAACTTTTCTATGGACTTGAATAATAGTCAATATATGGCGTTTATTGTATAATACAACAGATGATGATTACTGATCACATGAAGCCAGGAAGAAAAAGAAGAGACGACATATCAAAAATGAAATCTAAGAAGGTACTTGTTTATGATCGGAAATTATACATTTTAGGAAAATTGTTCCAATGGCAGGAGGACAGAGAACAAAGAAAGACTGTAAACAAGTTTAACAACGTAGGGATAATGGGATTTGGGTTTCATCGAATTTGAAGGAATAATGGATTTTAATCAGCAGAGCATGGTAAGGATCGTCCACATATTACGTCACATCTTTTTTGACGTTATTCTAGTCCCCCCACACTGTTACAATTATTCATATACAAACAAACCCCCTACAAATATGAGTCAAAACATAGAACTACACCCCCACTCTCCTCTTTGGTTTACCTGGTACTTGTTCAAAAAATATTTGCTAAGTTCTGAACTGTCACATGCTAATAAATTAACGCTGCAAACGCTGGCACAAAACATGGATATTCAATTTGGAAGAGGGACCAGGGAGCCTTCCTGGTGAATAGCAGCCAGGGTAAATAAAAAATTTTATTCTTTGTTGCCGACGTTTCGGGCGCTAGTCGCCCTGAGGATCGGGTGCGACTAGCGCCCGAAACGTCGGCAACAAAGAATAAAATTTTTTATTTACCCTGGCTGCTATTCACCAGGAAGGCTCCCTGGTCCCTCTTCCAAACTAAATATCAAATAGTACTAGGTAGTGTCTCATACGTCACACTATAGATAATTTCGTCATGTAATTTTCATGTAAAACATTGTATATTGTATCAGACTGATGAAGAGGACAAATGTTCTCGAAACTAGTATCTGTAATTAAATAAATAAATCATTGTTTTTCATTGTTTTAAACATTTCAAAGTACTACTTATCTGACATCGATAATTAATATGAAAAATATATTTTATAAATTCAACTTTGAATTGCACTTAGAGAAATCCCCGGGTTCCCCATGTCACAATTGGTAACTAACGTTTTCTTCAGACCCCCTCGCCCTCTAACGCGTTACGTAATATGTGGACGACACGTAATGTATCAATTTTTGATTTACATATACAAATATTATTGATTAAAAAGAAATTTTCAAGTGAAAAGATCATATTTACTAATTATTTGAAAAAAATATAAGTTGAAATTGATTTAATTTACCTGTTCTCGCCCCAATGCGAACCCTGATTAGTTTGTTCGGTAGAGTTAGCATCAGGTGTTGTAATACTCCCAACGCCAGCAGCTACACCCGAAGCGGACGGGCCAACTCCACTGGCACTAGCGGTTGCCGAGTTATGATGGTGGTGATGCGGATAATGGTGATGATGGTGGTGGTGGTGCTTAGAGGCGGCGGTCGCCGGCTGCTCGAGGCCCGGCAGCGGCGGAAATGCGGAGGCCTCAAGATCAAATTGGCCAGCTGCAGCTGTTGCAGAGCCACTGCCGCCGCTGCCGCTACCACCGCCGGCCGGCGTACCGCCGGACTCTACACCGGAACTTCCTGTTCCACCGGTTGATTTGCCACCTGATGGACCAGTACCACCGCCGCTTCCACTTCCTCCACCGCCGCCACCACTACCACCGCCAGATGTAGCGTTGTTTCGGCCGGCTCCCAACTGGTCGTCGTCCTTTCGCCGCCGCCTAGCCAACCATGGTTTCCTGTAGTGTATCATCACTTGACCAATCAAATTGGGGCTCTCCTTCATTTCAATTTTTGTTTTCACAGAGACTACGAAGAAATTTTTTCATTACCCAAACAACGAGAAAAAGAAAATAAAGATTTTGGATAGGAGAATTCGTAGAATTAAAAAGTTGAAAAATTTAAAATTGTTATCACTGATATTCAGATCAATGAAATAGGAGACCAAATAAGCTAATTGCTAATATTGCAAAATATCATCTATATATAAATGAGTCTATATACAGTATACCCGTATATCCCAAAGATATAATAAAAGGCAATAGTAGTTCGATTTTAAAGGATAAATATAAAAATACTTGTCGAATATAGATTTAAAAGCTCCCAACCTTTTTATACTACTTCTTTATTATTTATTAGAATAAAATATCCCCCCCTTAAAATTTTTTCAAAAACAAAATGTGTAAATGATATTAATTTCAGCATCATGAAATTACAACTCAAACTTTCAATGACGATTTTTTATTTTATTTAAATGGTTTCCAGCAAACTATACATTGAGCTTTATTTAGTGGTAAAATCCTAGTTCTGTTCTACCCGGATATGAAATGTCATGTCCTCAGTACTTAAGAATTGTGGCTGTAGTCTTAATAGAGATAGAGACAGATGAAAATATAAGACATGTGCAGCCAATTTTATTTTATGTGAATTAACGCGTTAACGGCTAACGTAAAATTGACTGCAGAAGTCTTGTTATTTCTTTTTTACTCTACCACCAATAAATCCATAAGATTAAGGAAGAAAAGATTTTAAGGACTAATGAAAGAAAAAGTCTAAAAAAGTTATTGTATTAGAATCTGGAAATTCTGAATCTATAGATTAGAATCAGAGTATAGATATTCTAATTTAATTTTCCTGATTTTATAATAAGAAATTACTTATCAGCAAAAAATAATTTCTTGTGCTATTATCAGGGATTCAAAAGTTATCTTTTACAACAATGGATAGAAGTATTTCTTGAGTTTATCTAACGGCAAAAGGTTAATTCAAAGTTAGTTCAACTAACAGATAAGTAAGAAGTAACACAAAAAATTGTTTAAATATCTTTTTTGTATTATAAATAAAAAAAGAACCTTTTATTTAAAATTCAGAAAAAAGTGTTCCCATGTGTCTAATCTTATATTTTATCATTAGTAACCGGCAGTTATTTTCTCAAATATGAAAGAGCATTTTAAATAAATTAATAATAGTCTATGTATTTTTATTTTACTTCTATATATTTTTTCCTTTAGACTTTCTTGTTTAAAAAAAATAATAGATTGAACTAACTGACAAAATGAGGAGGAAAAAGAGACTACGAAGAAGAAAAAGAAAAGTGTAATTAATATGTTCTACATTACGAAAGGTCTTTTAAAAAATTCACATTTCTACTCCAACAAGTAGGAAAAGAAAAATATTATTTAAAAATAATTATTAATATAGGTCATTCCATCATTTGTAATATGTGTATCTACGTGTATGGATTTGCACTTGCGTGTTAAAATAATTTAAATGATTATATTTTTAAAAATATTCAACGTTTTTCAAAAAGAAATTTTACCAGCTTGAAATAATGGGATGACCAATTGCTCTTAGCACTAGAGTCATAGTCTTTCAAGCTGTCTTTAAATTAAACCCAAAATTTATAATCTATTTGAATAAATAATTTTAGAAAAAGGGAGGATACTAGTGCAACCTCTAATTTCTATTAATAATTTTTAAAAAATATTTTACTTCTCATATATCTAATTTCTACGTATACCAACCAGAGTAGTAGTTTCTTACAAAAGAAAATGCAAATACAAATAACAAATATATTGTGTAAATAGTGCAGTCTAAAGATAATAAATATTTTTTCAATCAATAATATTAAAAATTTGATTTTCTTTGAACATACCTCTGAGCCAAAGGATCTTTGCCAGAATCGCGACTTCGATAAAGATTTTCTTCATTTTCAGTTCGTAAAGAACCGGATTGTAATTGACTCGAAGATCCGGCTCCACTTGAATCGATTCCATCAGTAATTAGGCCAGTCTGGGAACCGGTTATTCCGGATGATCCACCAATGGTAGAAACAACACCAGATAAATTTCCGCCATTTCCACTGGTATTGCCACCACCACTGTTTGGTACACTAACTCCGGTTGCGCCACTAATACCACCCGGTTTGGAATGATGATGATTCGACAATATATGTGCGGATTCGGCGCTTGATACTGTCGTTGGTGGCGCGGTAGGCGGTTTGCCTCCGGAAGTTGCATTTGAAGTAACAGGGACTGCAGAAGGCAAACTTTTTGGGGCTGAAGTCGAAGTGCTACTTCCACTGCTATTTGAGGCAGTATAATGATAAGCGTGTTGCCGAGACATAGATGAAGTATCAGGTAGACTTTGCCGATCAGAACCCACAGGATTTCGTTTTCTAAAAAAAAATAAATTAATAAAATCCCTAATTTTTCATAATAATTTTTACTACAATTATTATTATTTGAAATTCCTATCGGGATCCCCGTTTATTTACCCAAGGTGCTTCCGTGCAGGAAGACACACACCTCAAATCCAACCGGTCTCTGGCCGTAGCCATCTAACGGCACCCCGTGAAGTTACATCACTTCCTGTCTCTAACTTCTACTTCTGCGTTCATTTCTAGCTAGTGAACTAATCCTTATTTCTGGTTCCACCCGGCTCCTTTTATCCAACCTCTTTTAAGCTATGGGGGATGTCCATGGGCGTAGGCAGAGGGAGGCAGGGGGGCCATTGCCCAGGGGGGGGGGGGGCTTGTCCTAAAAATTAAAAAAAAAAAAAAAACAAATATATATTTTTCCCATTGGGAATTTTTTTTAATGCCCCAATCCACTACATTAATTTAATTTTTTTTAATCTAAATAAATAATTAATAATCTATGTATATATTAATTGCAAACCCCCCTCTCTCGCACTAACGAGGGGTTGCCCCCCCCCCTAACAAGATGTCTGGCTACGACCATGGGGATGTCCTATTTCGAGGAGGGCGCAATCATGCTTGGAGGACTCCCTCAGCACCGGCGTTAGCCTACTCCTTTCGAAGAATGCATCACTGGGAACCTTCTTTACGTCCCTTCAACAGGACGGGATGTCATAGCAACTCCCTCTCCTCATAGAGTTGCCTGGGGTTATTGTGGTGATCCAATATTCCAATCCGATGAATACATATTGTTAAATAGTGATAATTATTCTGTCCATATTTATTTAAATTAATTAATAACCAATATAATTGGAATAAATTTCATATAAATAGCTTTGATAGAGGCAATCTCACGATCCCCCAACCAAAAAAAAATCTGACAGCAATGTTTCCCCTAACATTTGTCTCACAAGGTTCTCAATTACGAAACTAGGTTAAAAATTTGTTCAATCAAATTTATTTTGTAAATAGAAAATAAAAATGATAAATTCAAACAGTGTCTAAATTATTTTGATTAAATAAATATAATTAAGAACTGACCGATTTCGGGGCATAAACCTAGAGTTGGGCGGTTTGGTAAATCCTTGTGGTGTCAGGCCGTTTACGGAAAAGACGCTGCCAATATCGAAATACGCTGCTGGACTCGGTGGTCCCCATGGCGCAATCATGCTCGGAGGATAAAATGGCTGCTGCTGAAAAGTCTGCCATCAGGCAGAAAAGGTTGTTTAAAATGAAAAAAAAAAAAATTAAACAATTTACTAATATAATATTTTAAATAAGTGAAAATATTAGCAAGTCCAGGCGCCGGAGGTAGTTGGTATGGTATGCAAAATGTGAGGACGGAATTCTGTCAATGGATTTTACCTGAGAATAGCTCCCAGGATCCCGGATCTTGACGGTCCAATTTTTTTTTTTACCCCCACTCCTTGTATTTGTATAAGAAATCAATGGAATACGTGGTATGATAATGTGAAGACGAAACTATTGTCAAATTCTTATACTAAAGACCTCAAACAATGAAAAGTACTAGCTTGCCGCCAGCTGCGGTGGTCCCCTCTAGCCCCTTCCCCTTCTTTCTCACCCTTTATTTCAAAGTCATAGCACTTATTCCATTGATTTCCTATACAAAGAAGCTGAGTGGGGGTAAAAAAAATTGAACCAAAAATTGGACCGACAAGATGCGGTTCCTTATTCTGGGTGCTATTTTCAGGTAAAATCCCTTGACAGAATTCGGTCCTCACATTTTGCTAACTTAACTACCTCCAGTGCCCGGTCTATAGATAAAATAAAAAATTTACTTTATAACTTTTGGCCAAAGGAAAAATATTTTTTGTACAATAAAACGAATTTGAATTTAGAAATTTAGAATTTGAAGCCCTAATACTATTTAAGAATCAGGGTTTAGATATTCTAATTTATTTTGCCTGATTTAATAAAAAAATATTAGTCAAAAAATAATTTCTTGTGCTAATATCAGGGATTTATCTATTATATTGAGGCAAAAGTAGTGAAGAGGTGGTGGGGGCAGTGACTATAGACCTTGAATTTTAGTGTCGATGACTGATAGAAATTATCTTTTATAAAAAAATTTTAGGCGTCGGGTCAATGACGGAGAGAAAATATTTAAATTGATTATTTTTATTTATCTTATACCTTTTAGTATTTTTTTATATTTTAAAAATCTAGAGTGCCTAATATGTTTCCTATTTACAATTCCAGAGCAGCCCTGTAAAGGATTTTTTCCATTTGAAGGGAGTCCATGAAATGTATTTTAAGTATCAAAGGCCAAATAGCATTAGTATTTAGTAATTTTAAATAAATATTACATCATAAATGATTATATTATAGTATACCGGGTGGGCCATTAGTGCGTGGACGGAAGTTTGTGGGCTTATTAACGGACATTTTTAAAGTTTGTTGATCGTATATAATGTGGGGCCTTTAGGGCTACAAATTAAAAATATTTTTGTTCCAATTGCACTTTTTATACAGGGTGACCCATATGAAAGTTATGTTTTTTTAAATGGAACGCCCTATATATTATTGCATATTTGGAATCTACGGCCAATTTTAGTATGACTTTATGTCATGCAATGTATTCCAAACCAAACCGTTTAGCCGCAAATCGGGTTTTTGTGAAAAAACTACTGTCTGAAAAAAATTGAATATCTCGCGAACCATAATACCTAGGGGGCTGTTCTTTTGTGAGGTTACTAACCATGAAATGTACTAATGTAGGCCAGATGGGTAACCCGGAATTATTCTTATGTTGGGAGATATGGCTATGCCAATTTGGAAAATTTCAAACATGGATAACTTTATTTTTTCAAATGGAACATACTACTTTTTTGATGCCAAGGGACGTGAAATTTAATTCTCTTTCTAATGACATAAGGTTGTCTACATCTATCTTTGGTAGTTTTCTTTTTATTCCAAAATATCTGATAACGAAAAAAAAATACATTTATTATAGACAAAACCATTTTAAAAAAATCCAAACGCAAACAAAACTGTAATAAATGGAAAAGATATGCTAAATATTCGAAAATGTATTTAAATTTCCTTTAAAATCATTTATTTGAACTTCCCGAAAAAGAAATTAGGGTTATGTTCAGGTTAGGAGGTGCGCCATCTTGTTGAAAAATCATACCCCAATTTTAGCAAGCGGGGCTTCTTCTAGGAGTTCAAATAAATGATTTTAAAGGAAATTTAAATACATTTTCGAATATTTAGCATATCTTTTCCATTTATTACAGTTTTGTTTGCGTTTGGATTTTTTTAAAATGGTTTTGTCTATAATAAATGTATTTTTTTTCGTTATCAGATATTTTGGAATAAAAAGAAAACTACCAAAGATAGATGTAGACAACCTTATGTCATTAGAAAGAGAATTAAATTCCACGTCCCTTGGCATCAAAAAAGTAGTATGTTCCATTTGAAAAAATAAAGTTATCCATGTTTGAAATTTTCCAAATTGGCATAGCCATATCTCCCAACATAAGAATAATTCCGGGTTACCCATCTGGCCCACATTAGTACATTTCATGATTAGTAAGATCACAAAAGAACAGCCCCCTAGGTATTATGGTTCGCGAGATATTCAATTTTTTTCAGACAGTAGTTTTTTCACAAAAACCGATTTGCGGCTAAACGGTTTGGTTTGGAATACATTGCATGACATAAAGTCATACTAAAATTGGCCGTAGAATCCAAATATGCAATAATATATAGGGTGTTCCATTTAAAAAAACATAACTTTCATATGGATCACCCTGTATAAAAAGTGCAATTGGAACAAAAATATTTTTAATTTGTAGCCCTAAAGGCCCCACATTATATACGATCAACAAACTTTAAAAATGTCCGTTAATAAGCCCACAATCTTCCGTCCACGCACTAATGGCCCACCCGGTATATTTAAATTTAAATCGATTATTTGGAAGTGTTTTTAATTAATTATTTTTGTTTTAAAATTTTAAATGAGAAATGCTTTTAACAAGAATTTTCTAACAATTAAAAGTGAAAGTTTATATTTTCCTCTAATAACGACTAAATACTAATTTTAGTTGTCAAACATCATTATGGAAAAAATATTCTGTAATATTATTACACTGATTGCATAAGATTTCCAAAAATCTGAGTTAAATCGAGTATATTTGTATTCCAATTAAATTGTAAAAATTTTAATCTAATATTTACAAAACAAGTAATTAATTGGAAATTACTGTTTGCCTTTTTTGACACTCGATAACTATTTAAATATATCAAGCAACACTTAGGCAGGTTTATTATATAAAGAAAATTATAATAGAAGGCACTAGCTAGGGATAGGGAGCACTAAGGGGAGGGGGGGCATAGGGGCGGGGTCGTCCCCTTTGAAACAGAAAAAATATCAATTTTATCATTTTAATCATATATTAAAAAGTGGAACCTTCTAAATGGAATTCTAAAATTGGAATAATCATTTTTTTTTTTTTTTTTTTTTTTTTTTTTTTTTTTTTGGAATGGGTGCATAAGGTCCGAAGACCTATAATGACCAATAGTCACATGCAGCCAGGAAGAAAATAAAAACAAAAGGAGAAGCATAAAGGGGAAACTCTACTCCGGGAACTGAGAAGATGCCTGTTGAGGTTAGACTTGAAAGTCTGAAGATTGTAGGTTTTGGGGAAGATAGACGCAGGGAGCTTGTTCCAATCACGGGAGGTCATGGGGACAAAGGAAGAATGAAATTGTTTTGTTCTGTTAGTCGTGATCTGAACAGCATAGGGATGCTGGGAAGATGCCTCTCTTGTGTTCCGTGAATATGTTGCATTGGGTGATTTGCAAGAGAAATGGTTAAGAGTAGATACAGTATATACCAGTAGACTTGTGTGTTGAGTTGTTTGCGGAAAAATCACAATTATAATTAAAGTCCGGATTTTTATGCAGTAAAACCCCCCAAATATGTCATATAATATGTAAAGTATTAAAATATGCACTATATATGACAAAAATATCAGGTAATAGACTTCCAATTAAAAGTAAATCATGATTTCTACTGATGTAAAAAAAATCGTGTTTTAAAGTAAAAAATTTTTAAAGAATGTCCGACCATTACCATGTAAAGGTTGCATTTCAGAAATAAACAACAGTATTTTATTTACAATTGACCCTGTTGAAATAAATTTTAAACCATCGTTAACAAATTTACATATAGTTTCAGTTTCATAATTAATTTTTTTTTACTTTCTCTTACCTATGTATATATGTAATATATATATAGAGAGAAAGTATTGGATTCATGTCAAAAATTCGATGTCGAGATTTTGATGGATCTTCACGTTTTGAGGTCCCCTGAATCCAAAAAAGTGGTTTTTGCGACATGGTCTGTCTGTGTGTGTGTCTGTGTGTCTGTGAACAAAATATCTCAAGAACGAAAAGAGCTAGGAAGTTGAAATTTTATCATTTAAGTTAGGCACCCCCATGGGACGTGACACGAAGCTTTTGAACAAAATCGACCAAAAAAGTACTAGCACTTTACTGATTCACTTTTTCAGTTTTTTTCGATTTTCTCAAGAATCTTGCTCCAACGATTTTTTTTTAAATTCAAATAATCAATTATTTTTTAGATTCTCTATAAAATGTATATTCTCATTTTGTGATTGAAATCTGTCTGAAGACCACTTTACTCTTGTACTCCATAGAAAAGATAGGAGAAATGGTTGCCATGGTATCAAATAAATATTTTCCCATACTTATAAATTTTACATCTTGAATTCAATTGTACCCTACTGTCGGAAACTAAATACATGTCCGACCTTTACCATAAAGGTTGCATCAGAAATAAACAACAGTATTTTATTTACAATTGACCCTGTTGAAATAAATTTTAAACCATCGTTAACAAATTTACATATAGTTTCATAATTAATTTTTTTTTTTCAACAGACCAAAAATGAATTTTTTTGACCATTTGGACTTAAAACGTCAACCAATCAATTAGCTACCTATAACCCCTAGGATTATGGATAAATTAATATCAACCAACACATATTTAATTTTCTCAAATGGTCTTATTGTAGAAAAATTATTCCTCAGCATGCTTTCGTCGGGAATTTTGTTATTTGTGTATTTTGTTTAAAAAGTTTTTGAAAGGTTTTCTTTTTTTTTTTGTAAATTTCATAAAATTAAAAAATAAAAAAAAATAAATAAAACGTTTGTCGAAATATGTTAAAAAGTTTTAAATATGCAAAAATATGCAATATAAAATTTGAACCCTAGTGCGAAGGGAGCATGATTCGGATGGAAAATTGGTTTTCCTGAACGTACCTGTTAGCAATTAGAATATGAAATTGCATAGGAATCAGGGCTTTAATTAATTGATTTTAATTTTTCATAAGACGAGATTGAACCCAATGCTTTATAATGAAAAAATTTTGAATTTTCAGGAATTTTTTGAGTCTCTCCTCTCCATTTGTAAATTTGAGAACCCTAGAATTTATTCCAGACAACGATTTAAAATCTTATTTTACAAGTAAATCTGCCTTCAAAAACGAATATATTTTTACAAGTCTCTATAAGCGAATAATATGAGTGTAGGGGATGATGTTAAGTCCCAAATTTTGCCATAGGATTCGTTTGAATAAATATATTCCTATGGGGCTACTTGGGAATAAATATATTCCTATGGGGCTACTTGAAATAATGTGAAATCCTTTAATTGTGATTTTCTCGCAAAATTTACTGAGCGCAACATCCCCCTCACTCCCCCTTTATATATATTTCTCATCGTCATAATCATATTTTTACTCCTTTCAGTGAAAAAATTCATTTAAATATAAGAATGTTCTTGAACTATTATGGATATAAATTTTTTAAATTTAATTATAATAATAATCAAGTCTGACTTTTAGCAGTCATTGTACGTAGTACTAAGGGAGAGTTCCGGTGTCGGTCTGACAGTACGCATAAAAAATACGGCCTGAACTAAAGGTCGTGGAAAAATAATAATTACATATACGTATTCAGCATAAAAAACTGGTTCAGGGAAAAATACGTTTTGGTCCCTAACACTTAATCCACAGTGAGAGCGCCCCTTTGAATTTACTACTGTACATTCTTTCCTACTTTTTTGCTTTAATATTAAATAAAGGGGTGGATTATTTGTACTCAAAGGAAACATTTTTAAATACCATTAAAGATATTTATATTTTTTTGGTCCCAGTGAGAATTAATTTCTGCCTTTTTTGACACTCAATAACTATAAAAAGATATTAAGTAACACTAAGGCAAACTTGACATAGGGAAAATTTTAAAGTAAAAATTGTGAGATGAAAATATTAGAATGAATTAATAAAAGTTTGTTTGAAAAATTAAATTATTAAATAAATTCAGAAGAAAATTTCAACATTTCCTTTTGCCAAACTGCAAATCATCTGTTATCTAATGATTATAGCATAGTTTTCTTTTTAAAATCTTATTAGACGCTAAACTTTGCTCAATCATTCTAATAAAAATTTATAATATTAATATATGGTTAAAATTAAAAACTTAATTCTTATCCCATGAATCACACATTATAATTAAATTTCTTTCGGTAACCGAACGTATAAAAAATGTATTCGGTTATATAATAAGTACTTTTTGAATTTTAAAAGAAATATTCCTCAGACTAATTTATGTGAATAAGAATCTAATGAATGATATGAAAATATCTCTCACGATCTACAAGACATTAATATTTAAATATGCTTCCGATTCATGACCTGACTGGTCATATATTTATTTAATTTAAATATTTTTGACCAGTAAATGAGTTAGGGTAATTTGATCTCAGTGATCTCACCTAAAGGTAAGTTAGCTGTCTAAGAAAGCCTGTTCAATTGTCACTAAACATGAGGGCTGTATACTGTACTGTATAGCTAATAGCCCAGTCAAATTAGGTGAAAATAAGGGTCAACCTCGGAATGAAAGATAATAAGCTGAATTTTTGTATGGACCTTTATTTTGGCATTCTAAATGATGTCTCAAAAGTCACATATGATCACGTGTCCGCGTCACGCGGTATTCCAGGTCAAAGGTCACGAAAATCAGTTTTTCGCGAATATCTCGTTTCCTATACCTTAAATGATATTTGGACCTATTATAAAAGTTGTAGAGGATGAAATTCTCTACAATTTATATCTGAAGCATTTTTTTATACGACTAACCGTTTTTGAGGTAGAGCGTAAAGAGTGCGCAGCGCATAGCCTTATATGGCTTAATGCACGTAATGTGTGACTCGTGGTATCGTACGGTATTGTAAGTCGTATAAAGTTTATTATTGATTAAAAAACAACTGCCATTATTTACTTACTAATTATTAATTATTTATATTTAATTATCTCTTTAACTCTTATATTTAACTATAGTGATTTTATACTTTTAATTCTGTTTTATATTATATATCTTAATTATATTTTACGTAGAAAAAACATGTACACGAAAATAATATATTTTATTTATATCTTTATTTATCATTCATATATCGCATATGATACATTTATTACAATTTCAGTTCAAATATTGGGTGGATTTTGGTTGACCTTACTTACATATTTAGCAAATGGAACTTAATTCCCTTATTCTTCTTCCGGTCGGTCACTAATTTGTGATTCGTTAACATCATCCTCGTTATCGATAATATTTGTCTCCAAACCTTCAAGGACTTCGTGGTCATTTGCACTCTCTTCATCAGGATTATTTTGATATGTTGAAACGTTGTGGCAAGCTTGTCCGTTTCACTAGCTACAAGCTGGAGAACATTTTAACTCCGATTTCCTGCATCCCCAGCGTGGAGACAACCATTCTTGCAGTGCAAAATATTGTGTTTAGCAGTTCAGCTAGTGCTGGGGGTAATAATGTAGTTATTGGTCCCAGGAGTTAATTTTGCCTCAACGCTTCATCATATCAAAATAATCCTGATGAACAAGAGAGTGCATATGACACCGAAGTCCTTGAAGGTATCGAGACAAATATTATCCATAACAAGGATGATATAGAACGAATCACAAATACTGACCAACCAGAAGAAGAAGTAGAGAAGCTCCATTTGCTAATTATAATTAAAGTCAACCAAAATCTACCTAAAATTTGAACTGAAATTGTAATCATCATCATATCATCATACTATAATATTAACTTCCGGTCCTTGAGTGTATGTGCCTGCTGTTCTCTCGCTGATTGGCTAGAGTTACAGGAAGTGAGCGGGAGAGAGAAATTCGAAACTTTGGAATTTTGCAATTGCTCGCCTTCGGCGAGTTACAACGTTTCCAAACAATGAGCAAGAATAAATTTGATGTATTTGCTTTCCGAAGGCGAGCAAGGGGGGTCCAGGGGGCGTAGCCGAAGCGCGCTTTACCACATCAAATTATCATATCGATATATGAATAATGTTTGATCCGTAATAATAAAAATCTGGTGTGACTGGTCGTACAGCCACAACTTTTTCTTACTCTTGGTAATCGAGAGTTGTGTTCTGTGCTTGTCACGCCATATTTTTTGTGATAACATATATTTACTTTCCGACAGTTCGACACCTTTGAATTCAAGATGTAAAACTTATAAACTTCGGGAGAAAATTTATTTTTTGTTACCATAGCAGCCATCTCTCCTATCTTGTCTATGAAGTACAAGAGTCAAGTGTGATTCAAAAAAATCCAAAGGCAAAATGAGAATATACATTTTAAAGAGCATCTAAAAAATAATTGATATATGAATTTTAATCAAAGCGAATTTTGAGAAAATAGAAAAAACTGAAAAAGTACATCAGTAGAGTACTAGTATTTTTTGGCCGATTTTGATTAAAAGCTTATTTTCATAATCATAGAGGGAAGTCTAACTTAAATATAAAATTTCAACCTCCTAGCTCAATTCCTTCATGCTTAAAATTGAACACATACAGAAAGACAATAGAGACAGACCTTTTTTGGACTCTACATCGAATTTTGACCAATACTTTCCATATATATAACATATATAGGCAAGAGAAAGTATAAGCATATTGTGTAGGTACATGTAAATAATACTTAATTAAAAAGAAAAAAAGTTAATCTATTACTTTCTAAGGAATATTACATCAGCTCTGTTTGTAGTTAGTGAGCTTTAGTTCAACAAATCTATCTCTTTGATATTCAACCTCATTTTTTTTTATATAAAAAACATGTTCAAGATAAGAGGGAATAGGATAATCAAATGAAATTAATGTAGAGTGAGGAAACTTTAATCTAAGTTTTTATTTTAGATAATGATTAAACTTGGTAGAATTTTTTATGTATTTTATTTTTAAATTTAAATTCCTTTGTTTTAATTTTTAAATATTTAACTCGGTACATCTAAAAATTCAAAAGAAATAACAAAAGCTGGGGTTCATTAGAGAATGATTTAGAGATGTTAATGAGGCATATGATCAATATTTAGTGCATTAGTCAGGTCTTTTGCAAAGTGAAAGATGTGAAAAATAACAAATAAGTGTAAAGATTGTATTATTAAATTTTTCTGGTGCTTGAAGAAAAGGAAATGTTTTTTTAATTATTCCTCTTAAAAGTATCATCATGACTAAAACCCGAATTCCTTTGTAATTGCATATTTTATTTGTTAATATGTAAGTCCCGGAAAACCATTTTTTCATAAGCTAAGCTTTCATAATATATATACACTGCTCTTCATACAAAAAAAAAAGGTGTGCACTATTTTTTTTTAAATATTATATCTATCTTTACTTTTTTGACTTAAAACTTCATTCAATTGGAAATCATAAACTTAATAATTCCGCCATTTATATTACATATTTTAATAATTTTTACTACATGTTAAGGAGATTTTTACTGTATATAAATTAGAGCTTTAATCATAATTACTTTTTAAAATTAAACACTTAAAAAATAAAAATTTAATAATATAAAAAATAATATCTTATAAAAAAAAAAAAATAGGGAGGTAATTTTTTGATTTGCCGTTAATAAATTTGGTTCCTCAATCAAGTCCCCACCTGGGGGTAAAGCCTTAAGTATATAGTATAGAATACGGTATATAGTGAAATAATTTGAAATTTGAAGAGGTAAAATAAAAAATCTGTACCAGATTTTATTTTACCCTTTCGGTCATTAAAATTATTTCACTATAGTCTATACCATATACTTTACCATAAACTTAAGGCTCTAGCTCCAGGTAGGGACTTAATTGTGGCGCTTACTGTATAATTTTTTTTAGTTTAAAAATATAATTAAGAAAGAAAAAAATAGGAAAATGTATATTTTGCTTATCCCTGATTGCCTACTCAAATTTGATTAAACGTGGATTACTCAATGCAGCTTGTATATGCTATCCAAATAACTTAAGAACAGTCCACAATGACATTAATTAATTGTTGAATGATTTAGAAATGTTTGTTGGCTCTAAGTTGCTAACCAATTAGCCGATTTGGCTGACTGAATACAATTTTCTGCTCACCAAAATACGAATATTTTGCTAACCAGTTAAATAACACCCAAAAAAATATTTCAAAATAAAAGTACCAAATTATTAAATTTTGGTATATTAAATCTTGTTTTATTATACTTACATATACATGAACTTGATTGCCATAGTTGACTGTAGGAGGAAGAGAAGAGGTGCCATTGGTGTAAAGAAATCGCCCAGGGTGTTGGCCGGCCTGGTATGCAGTAGGGTCATATATCGCAGGAGTAGGGGGGTTCGAAAGCCATTCTTGAGCTGAGCTCCTATGGACGGGCCAACTGCTGCCGGATGCATCGGTAATCGGTTCATTGGTTTTGCCTTGATTCGTGCCATGATTGGTTTACCCTGAAATATGTTTCAAGTTTTAATATTTAATTATGCATTTTTTTTTACTAATATTATTGTTAAAATAAACTTAGTCGATTATCTAAATCTATTAATTAAAATAAATTATCAGTAAAAAATTAATTAGTGTTGTCTTACAATTTCTATGCAATGATAAAGAGAAAGATGTAAATAAGTGGTAATACTCATAAAAGTCAATGGTAGCTTAAATAAATATTTTCTTGTCCTACTAAAAGTTTTCGTTTCAGACTTCAAACGACTCCTTCAGGACCTTTGTGGTGCTTCAAGATGGTAGAGCGTCGCTTACATTTACTATTTTTAACATGGTGGTTAAAACCGGTTTTAACCGTCTAGGAAAACCCGATTTAACCGTCTTGGTTTTAATACAATTTTGACCAGTGGTTTTTATTGAAATAATCAAAAAAATTTCATTTAGTAAAGTAATTTTGGAAAAATTACATAATTACATAAAACATACAGAAATCTAAAAAACTGAACTTAAAAATAACTAAACATAAATTTATTTTACAGGAATTTCGGACCAATAGTTTCAATTAAAAGTTAAGTTTTGAAAAAAAAATCCGACATAAAAATCAGGTGTGAGTGGCTGCACAACACAAACTTTCTCTTATGCTATTGAAAGTTCGGTGGTTGTCATACCAGATTTTTTGTGACAGGATATATATATTTTTTTTTAATTTAATTTAAGGCCTTTTTGGCAAAATGAGTCCATTTAGACCCAGTCCCTAATTATTTAAATTGATTGGTATCCAAAACAATTAAAATTAATTTTTTGGTTAAAACCAATTTTGGACGGTTTTAACCACTTTTGACCAGTGCCCTGGTAAAAATCTAAAAGTGATTTTTTTAACCACCCTGATCTTGTACGACAACAAAGGTCCTGAAGGAGTCGTTTGAACTCCGAAACGAAGACGTATAGGGGGAGGAAAAAATCCAAATAAATTGGCCTGAGTATCATCTCCAGATTTTTATTTATCTACCCAATGGCAAATCTTTAAAAAAAGGTAATCTCTTCGGCTATTAACAAAAAAATTATAAGTAAGAAATTGTTTAATTCAACATTTAGGCGCACATTGTCTTAATTTGAACCCAAAGTATTTTAACTAAAATTTTTGAAAATAGAGAATGAAAATTTAGAATGTGTTTTTCATTTAAATTATAGCTTAAGAAATGTTTTGTTTTACAGGATTGGAAACTTTTACTAATTTAATGATTTGTGATGTACACAGGCGAATTTAAGCCCCCCCCCCCCCCCCCCCCCCCCCCATGGTCTCGTGTTCAAAGTGGTCTCGAAATTTTTCATTTTTTTTTTTTGTACTTCATAATTTTAATTTAAGGTTTTGGCGGGTTTGCAATTTATTTTCTACCTCTGGGGTCTGGGGCCCTAACCAACCTAAATCCGCCCCTGGTGATGTCATTTCAGCTATTCGGAGATACAGTGAACGCCAAATTCAAGTCCCACCCATGCGTTTCTACTTGTGATTATTTCATTGTTTTTATAAAAGAAAATGAACTTTATTGGAAATTTTCTAAGTTTGAACCATCAAGGTTTCCATTAAAAAAATATATAATTTTTTTTAAAAACAATAAAATAATCACATGTAGAAAACGCTTGTTTGGTACTTAATATTGTCTCTCACTGTACATTGTGAGTGCCAATATTATAGCTCTTCATTGAGTTTTTTTTCATGTTATTTCATTGGTTTCATTAAATAATTTCCATATTTAAAAAAATGAAATAAGTGCTTCAGAAAACATATGGGATTGTTTTAATATTACTCCTCATTATACAAATGGAATTTTGGAATAGGCAAATAATTCTAAATGAGATTTTAGATTTTAGTTAAAGAGTAAATAAGGAAAAGGAAATATACAGTCTCTCCGATCACAGTCCCCTAAGTTTCTTCTAATTATACCTTTTTAAAGGCTGAGGAATTATCTAAATTTATTTTTATTCTTAGAAAAAACTTGCAAGAATAAATAAGTATATTTATTCAAGATATATTATTTGGCGAGTATTATTTACTGATTCCCACAAAAAAAAAAAAAAAAAAAAAAAAAACCGAAAATGTTAATTGTATATTAAATTTTAATTTATTATCAAATTTTAGTTATATACCTTGATTTTATTGAAAAATAATGAAAAGTTGTTTGAAAAAATTCCCATCTCATCTATTAGCAAACAGAATTTTCATTAATTTTGTTTCAAAAATAATAATAGATACAAAATTCTATTTTGGATCGATTTTACTATTTAGATTTATTATTCGTCTTGTGACTCACCCAGTAGAAAATAAATTTTCAACTGGGTAATAAAAAGACGATTTTTTGTTTTTTAATTTAAAGGAAAAATGAATTAATTGAGGATTCAAAATATGAGGGGCTCAGAAGTCATTGAGATGAAGTTCATTTTTTGACATTATCTGATTTTTAAAAAAATTTTAGATTCACTCGTAACTTCGTTTATTCTACATCAGAAAGCCCTTCTTTTTATGACGGTTATAAGGTATGTTTTAATGTATTGCAAAAATTAATTTTTTCAATTATTGTATTTATGGACTTAATCGCATCGGTTTCTGAGCTATATAGATAATAATTAAATATTAAAATTAAAATATTCAAAGTAAAAAGTATTTGTCTCATAAATAATAATAGGTACAAATACATGTTTGGACCAATTTTATCATTAAGATTTATTATACGTCCTGTGACTCACCCAGTAAAAAATGTAATAATTTTCCTGGGTAATAAAAAGACGATTTTACAACAGTAAGTATTTTTTTTTTTTTCATATGCAGAGCCAATCTTAAGGTGATTGAAGCAATGTGGCTCCATGGAATATCATGCAGAAGGGAGTAAGCAAATGTATTTACTATATTTTATAAAGTAAAATGTATTCAAATAATTTGTATTATTTTATTTAATAGTACAATAGTACAACAATACAAAAAGTAAAAGTGAAATTATTTATGTTTTAAATTAGGACTGGCTCTGTTAGTTGAACTAAAATTTAAAAAAAAAAACTTTTTTCTCTGTTCCACATTACATCACTTTTATTTGGTAACCTGACATGGGCTTTCTCAATGTATAGTGCAAAGCATTTTTGTGTGGACCTATGTCCGGTCCAAGGGCGGATACAAAGGGGGCAATTACCTCCCCCCTCCCCCAACCCGAGAATTGAGAAAAATATTTTTTTTGAAAATTAAATGTTATTTTTAATATAAAATTTTAAAAATTAATACTTCAAATTTTGATTTATATATATATATATACACTGCCCCGCAAAAAAGTGGCGCACTTTGTTTCTTCTTAAAAAGACCTATTTTACTCTACCTTAATGATACTGAAATTTATTAAACATTTAATATGAAGTATCTTATACATTTTCAAGTAAATTTAACACAAATCTATCATTTTAATAAATAATTATAATTTAATCAAAACAAAGACAAAAATGTTGAAATTTTTTTATTAACGTCAAATTTTTAATATTTTAAAATAATATTTCCTTTTCAGTTTTTCTCTGTTCTATTTATTGGAAATTCTTATAAAAACAAAATTTTTAATTAATATCCAACAAAACATAGCGAGATTAAGTTGATTTGTCTCAAAAATTGAAAATACACATATTTTTCTTTATTTTATTTAAATTGTATAATTTGATTAAAATGTTTTGAATTTGTGCTAAAGTTATTTAGAAATGTATAAGTTTATTCATATTAAATGTTTAATAAATTACAGTATCATTAGAATAGATTAGAACAGGTCTTCTTAA
This sequence comes from Euborellia annulipes, assembly GCA_023213315.1. Taxonomy (NCBI): domain Eukaryota; kingdom Metazoa; phylum Arthropoda; class Insecta; order Dermaptera; family Anisolabididae; genus Euborellia; species Euborellia annulipes. Next base: position 38,444 of record JAKCPI010015790.1, on the reverse strand, counting down.
AGAAGAAACAAAGTGCGCCACTTTTTTTGCGGGGCAGTGTATATATTCTGGTAATCAAGTACAGAATACAACTTTAAATCAATTTTATTATAAGTACATCGGCCAAAAATAAATACTTTTGCGTATTATCTGTTTTATTGTAGATATTTCGATTTCAATGACAAAGAATCATCCTCAGTACAATCAACAGATGTTTTGCAAATATTTAACTCCTCCCATCCAATATGACAAAACAGCTGAGCATTCCATGAATGCAATTTTCATAATGAAGTATACTTCTTTGTCATATTGGATGGGAGGAGTTAACGATTTGCAAATCATCTGTTGATTGTACTGTGGATGATTATATGTCATTGGAATCGAAACATCTACAAATAAAACAGATAATACGCAAAAGTATTTATTTTTGGCCGATGTCCTTATAATAAAATTGATCATCCTTACGGCCATCTACAAACAAAATACAACTTTAAATTACGGAAAGTAAGAGAAAATTGTGGGACCAGTCACACCAAATTATCCCCCCCCCCCCATCACCCAGGAAAACTGCTCTGGATCCGCCCTTGGTCCAGTCATGTTGTAAAAGATTATTTGGAAAGGCGATGATTATGGAAATAAAAGTGATATAGCATGAACTTAGAAAAAAACTTGTTTTTTCATTTATCCAAAAATACTTTTTTTAAATGAAATAAAATTTTTTGAATAATTTATATATTTTTGTGTATTCATAAAACGTGTACTGTAAATATACTTTTTAGATATTCACAAGTAAAAAAAAACCATTAAATGAAAATTATTTTTTGCCTTTTTTGACACTCAATAATTACCGAAAAATATCAAGTAACACTAAGGCATTATTTAATAGGTGATTTAATATCAATAAGTTATATAGGCCTAATTTTACCAAATCAAACAGCCGAGAAAGATAGGGATGCCGTCCGGAGCATAGCCTACCTGAATACATATCGGCAGATCGTGGTACGACTCCGGACGCTGTTTGATTTAATAAATATTAATTAAATGAATTTTCTTCACGGACCCAAACGTGATATATATCGACATTCTAATTAGTAAAGTGCCTAACTACATTTTTGTTTATTTTTCAGGAGAGCCAAAAAACATTTCATTGTCATTGTTAGAGCCACTGTTAAGCATTTTTCCTGCAGCAACTTTCCGAACTGAAAAATTTGAATTACGCTCTTACCCAGTTCAGGGAATAAGGAGAATGATATTTTTCAACATACAAAAAAATGATTTTCGAAAAAAGTGGAGTTAGACACTTTTCTACTGAGAGCGTCGATAAAATTTCTTATTTATCAATATGTTACAGACTTTAAAAATTATTTTCTAAATTTGCAAATTAATATTAAATTAATTAAAATTAGAACTTTTTAAAATACTAATTAAAAAAAAGAAAAAAGTTTCTGTTGACGAAATAGTTAATTCGTTTATAAATTATTTTAAGTTCTAGCTTGTGAGAGACAAATAAATTCATTTGTGGACAAAAAAAAAAAATTTATTTTTTACCTGGAATTCTCGGACCTCTTCTCTAAGAAATCTATAGGCCCTCTGAGCATCTTCATCAGACTCAAAAGTCACATACCAAGAATTATTGTGCGCGAATTCACATGAAATTAATCTTGGACAACCTTCGCCGGAAAATAGGGCCTGCAAATGATTAGTAAATTTATCGTAATTAATTATATATTAATGTTAATTAAATGTATGTAATAAATAAAAGTAATGGATATATAGGACGAAAAAGGAATAGTGCAATAGCATTAATCCTTTCAAGCTTCTATTAAACAATTAGATAAAATAACGAATATGAAAAGAAAAAACTTTTCATTTTATAATACAAATTTATTGGCTAAAGTCTTTTAATTTTTACCTTAACTTCGTCAATTGGGGTATTATCCGGAATTTCTCTTAGAATTACTATGCATCGTTTGTGGTTTGGCCTTACTTTCTGACCCTCTTCATCTACTTGAACATTTGGCGATTCTATAAAGAGAAAATGTAAATATAATAAATGTAAAAATATGTATTAAAAACTGTTTAAATATAAAATAAACATACCTCTTAATACTTCGGTAATCAATTTTATATCTTTAGTAAGTCTTTTAACTTGATTGAAATTCGCAACTGTCCAAATTGGTACATATTGATCATTATCCATTTGAGATAGTAAATATGTATCATTTGCGAGATTTTCTCTGAAAATAAACAACAAATAAATGAAAAATATATATTAAGGTCACGATATAAAAATAAAATAATTACGGTAGCCAAAATTATTTAATACCAATCATCTTCCCTTTAAGAGGAAAGGGAAGATAATTAGTTTATGAAATGTTTCAACACAAACTTCTTTTATTAATTTTTATTTGGCCCATGAAATAACATTGTTTATTGTTGCCCCTTTTTCGGGGCAAAACCTACCAGATTCATGATGAAAATTGTATAATGAATAAATTAAAATTAAAGGAAAATTTCTTTAAGCAAAAAATTTAGCCTTCCTTATCCATTCTCTTTCTTATCTTATATTGACGTAATAAGAACAAAATAATAAATTATAAATTTTTTAAATTTATCTAGAAAATATTTTTGAGAACACGATTTTAATTTATTAAATAACTTAGTACTTTATAAAAAAGATTTATTATTAATTAATTTTCAACAAATTTTGAACTAATGTGTGAAAAATGTTTCCTTTAAATAATTGTTACTTAGAACGAAACAAATTGGTCCATATTGTACATATATTATACCGTATTAGATTTGTAATTCATTTAAGTTTAAATAATTACTCCAATATTTCTCTGGTCGCGTAATACTTTAAATCAGGTGTGTCAAACTCAATAAACGGGCCATTTCATATAACTGGTAAGAGTCGCGCGTGCCACATCACATTACAAATTAAATGAATTTAATGGTAATAATTATAAATACTATTTTTGACGTAAAATATTGTTCTGCTTTCATTTTATTTCAGAAAATCAAGGGCCAAAAAAATCTTTGAGGTCCAGATGAGGCTTGCGGGCCAGTTTGACACCCACTCTAAATAAATGTTTTAACTATTCAAATAGCCGTCGTTACCTTTCAAATTTCCAACTTTGTTTCATACCTTTCTAAAGAAATCGAAAAACTTGACAATTTAGAAAAGGGAGGTGAAAAAATTCCATACAAAATATGGATATGAAACTTAAGTTTCCATGTATTCTCCACACAAAGGGAACTTCTTTCATGTTCTCGCCAGATGTTTTTGAAAAAACTTTCAAAAGTATGAGTTAAATGTTTTAATTCTAAAAAATAGAGAATTTGCCCGTAGTTCCATATTTTATATATATTACATAGAATTATTTGAATATATATATGCGAAGGTAAGTTTCCTCTGAGGCATCCACCAAATTGACCTGGGGACCAGCAAGACTGAGTGGCGGATCCAGAGATGTTTCTCGGGGGGGGGGGGTAATTTGGTGTGACTGGTCGCACAACACACTATTTTTTCATAATTTCAGTAATTTAAAGGCGCGTTTTGTACTTGTTTGCCAGAATATAAATACAAATCAAATTTTTAAGTATTAATTTTTAAAGTTTTACATTAAAAGTAAATTGTTTTCAAGTCTCGGCGGGGGGGGGGGGTAATTACCCCCCTTTACCCCCCCCCTTGTATCCGCCCTTGGCAAGACTGCGACCCCGTAAACAAACTACCTCAATTTCCCCCCTAATCTCATACTCTTGAAAATGGCTCCAAATGGAGAGCCGAAACGTCGAGTTAATCTCAACATCCACGCGACTTGACCCGAGAAAACTTATCTTCGCATACATCCGGTCGCGGAAACCTTCCATAAAATATATATATATATATATAATATATAAGTGATAGGCTTAACTATGTATTAGAAAGACCAAGGAAAGCTAGGTTGCCGTTTGGATCATAATAGGAAACGTAACGGAATCAATCAACTGATTATTAATTACCTCGAAAAATAGTATTCGAGCTGAGTAGAGAGCAAATGCTTGAGCTGGTCCAGGGGGATGCCGGCGTTGCCCCCAGGTGGAGGTTCTGCCGGCGGTCCCCCTGGCGGCGAGCCTGGTTGCGCGTACACCTCCAGTTGTTCGCCGCCGGCTACGCCATTCAGAGATCTGCAAAATGACATATTGCCAAGATTTAAAATTATGAACTTCTTCCAGAGTGCTTACATACTTATCTATACTTGGTTTATGACTAATTTAAAAATATTTTTCCATTTTTCTATCATGATAAAAACGAAGATTAAAGGGTCAACAATTTATTTAGTTTGAACAAATAATTTAACGTTTTCTAAATCAAATTGAGCAAAATTAGTTTAGTGTGTAGATAAATAAATATGTTTAAGAAATTCATGTAGAAAAATTAATGTTTTATTAATTTTTTTTTTGTTAAATTTAAAAATTATTGAATAGAGATGCTAAAAATTTATTAGGCAAAAATTTTTTCCAAATAACTAAATTTTTTACTAGTTTGAATTTTCCTATCTGAATTGATTGATTTGACAACTGCTCTTAACTATATTAATCAAATTAATTTTGTAAGATTAACACATACAAATCTTAAAATTTCGTTTTTTTTTTCTTCTAAAAAGAAGTTTTTTATTTTGTCATCTATCGATCAGTTTAGGAGGAAGACTAGACAACTTTTTTTATAAATTATAAAAAGAAAATTAACAAATTAAATTTGAAAAAAGATTTATTTAATTTCATTAATCCTTAAATTTATATTTTTTTTTTGCCCAAGATTAAGTAAATAAATTATAAAAAAAAGAAAAAAATTTTTATATACACCTAAATACGATCTGACTTAAGTCAGATATAGACTACGCGTCAAAGAAAAGGTAATATTTTATTTCTTCTTGAGAAGACCTGTTCTAAACTACCTTAATGTGACTCTAATTTAAGAAACATTTAATATAACACAAATCCATATCATTTTAATAATTAGAATTATATAAAATAAAAAAAATTAAGTAGATTTTCAATTTGTGGAACAAATCGACATAAATCTCGTTACATTGCCCGCTTGTAAACGTTCAGGTTGATAATCCGAGAAAGAACCTTTCAAGGGTGTCATACCGTAAAAGTAGTATTAGGTTTACGTTGAGGAATAATTCTATTTATTATCTCAGAAGTATTCTTTTTTATTTCTTTTTTTTGAGCTTTTTTTCATAGATTGCCATTTCGTTGGATATTAATTTTAAAAAAATTTTGTTTTTATAAAAATTTCCAATAAAATAGAAAGAAGAAAAACAGAAATGTAAAAATTATTTGAAAATTTTAGAAATTTGTCAATAATAAAAAATTTTTCGACATTTTTGTCTTTGTTTTATTTAAATTTTAATTATTTATTAAAATGATATAGATTTGGGTTAAATTTACTTAGAAATGTATAAGATATTTCATATCAGGCCTAATATATGGTTTCTTAAATTAGAGTATCAATCATTTAGATAGAATAGAACAGGTAATTTTAAGAAAAAAACAATGTTTCGTTTTTTTGGAGCACAGTATATATATATATATAATTATAAAGAATATTTTTACTAATTAATAAATTGAAATAAAAAAGTTGATCAATATTTCAAAAGAATAATGATAAATTTGAAATAAAACATGACAAACATGAGTACACATGTGCATTTTAATTAAAAATGTGAACGTATTTGATAAAATTTATTATTTATTAATATAAAATGTTAAGATAAAAAGTATTTATAATGAAAAAAAATAAAATTATAAAGTTTACCCATAATCAGAGCTGGTGGATGCAGCGGAGGCCAGGGAATCAGGGGTGGCTGGGTACACCGCCCCTGATGGGAGCTTCCCAATGTCCCCATTCATGTACACGTAACCTAGAACAAATTTTATTTATTTTTAATCAAACAATTTATGAAAAAATTAATTCTAATAAAGGTTATGAATTATAAAAAAAGGTATTTTATTATTAAATTATATAATTGTTTTTTTTTTTTTTTTAATTCATTTTATATATATATATATATATATATTCATAAATGTATATGAATAAAGAAACAGACAACAAACTGTCTGAAAAGTCAAAATTTTATTTCAACTAAATTTAAATCTAAAATAAAAAAAAAAAAAAAATTTAATATTTATTTTAAAAGAATTCGGTTAAATATGAAGAAAAATAAATTGGCATTTATTACATAATCATTCATATATGATAAATATTATTTTTGATATTCAGAAGAAATATATATCAAATATCAATAAAATGGGTTAATAAAATTTAAAGATCGATAAATAAAAACGAATAGATTTGATGAAATACAGCATGATTCATTCCACCATGATTGAAGCAAGGAGCCATTTCTAATATTTAATAGTTTTTTTTTATCAAGACGTTTTCAAACGTAATATTGCTAAATTTAGCATTAGAAAACAATTATATTCTCATGCTAGTATAATCAAATATTAGAATTTCGAAAAATAAAACGAAAATTATATGTGACTAACCCGGAAACCATGTGCCTTATCATTAAGCTTCTTTTATCGAACTCGTCTTATGAGTGAATAGATGTAAGACATACCGCAATCAATTGATTCTAACAAACATGTGCTCACCCAAACAATATCAATTATTTAGAATAAAACTACGGAAAATTATAAAGGATTTTAGGCATTGCAGAAAAATTGAAGGATAATTTTTTATTTGCCTTACCGTTATGAAGATTGTTGAAACTCGACACAATTTCTCACTGAAACGTGCAAAATGGCCGTCCGCGAAGGCGACATGCACAGACGAGGCATTGAACACGCTCTCGCCAAGCGGGCTATCCAAGCGCCATCTCCCGATCCACCCACGAACTAATCCCACGTGGCGTTTAATTTCAAATTTATTTTTAATTATTTCTATATTAATCTTTATAGTTTATTAAGGATTAACTTAAAAAAAATTTTTAATGTCTTTTTTTAAATAATATGTATTTTTTAAATAATATTTCGTAAAATAATTATTAAAAATTGTAAATTAATAAAAATTATATAACAAGCAGTATGTCCAACATTAAGTCAAAAGATGATAAGAGCAACGCAAAAAAATAATAAATGCCAAATATTTACCAAATAAATAAATAAATAAATATTTATTTATTTAATTATTTTAAAATAAATTCTCTATATCAATTATAAATAAAAAAATATATATATTTTTTTTTCAATAATTTATAATTAATTTTTTATTTTAAAAAATATCAATTAATATAAAAAATTATAAGCAAAAGAACGCAATTGTATAATTTGGGAACAAAAATTTACATAACCTTTTGGTAATTTATAAATTAAATTATTTATCTGCTTTATAGTTTATTAAAAATTATTTTTAAGCGGTAAATTCAAATTTAAAAAAATAAAACCCAATGAAGAAATTATAATTAGAATAAATAAATGTCATATTAATTAAATATAAAAATATGGATGAAATTTAGCTTGCGTTCTATTCTAAGAAGAACAATGGCACTTTTACTTTTTATTATTGACACCGAGGATTTTCGGAAACCTTGTCTCTCTATCAGGGGCGTATATAAGGGGGGGGGGGGGCGAGGGGGCCCGGTCCCCCCTCTGAAATTTCCCAAACACATATACATATATAGGGATATACAGACATCAGCGCAACAAAATTTTCTCCAGGGTGGAAAACTTTGATTCCGCAAAAGAAAAAATGTTCCGCAAACAATTTCGTGTGAAAAAAATTTAGTTTCTTAAAAGAAAAATTTTCCCTAGAAAAATTTTTGAATTCAGCCCCCCCCCCCCCCAGAAAAAAATTTCTATATACGCCCCTGCTCTTTAAAAAATTTTATATTTTGACTTTTTTATGACTCTAAAGAAAAAATAAGATTTTTCGGTCTATGGCTATATGGAAAAGCCCCCTGGACCCCCTTTGGCGAGCAAATGCATCAAATTTATTTATGCTCACTGATTGGAAATTTTGCAATTCCTCGCCAAAGACGAAATTTCCCTCTCTGACTTAAAGTTTTAAATTTCCTCCTCACTGACTCCACTTCCTCTCTCTCTGGCCAATAAGCGAGAGTACAGGCACATACACGGAAGTGAGTGTAAGTAATAATATCGTTATATTCTTTCTTTTTTTTCATTTCATTTAATGTCTTTTTCAGCATTGAAGGCCATTTAGACCTCTCCCCTATTTATGTTAATTAATTGGTAGCCAATTCAATTTAAATAAATTTTTTCGCATAGGACGGGAAGCGAACCGGCGACCCTTGGTACAAGGGTACAAATGGTCAGCATGCTAATCATTACACCAAGGTTCGGGGGCAGTGGCGTAGTGAACTAACTCGCGCCCGGGGCACAATACCAATATCGCCCCCCCCCCCCATTCGAAAACCATGTAATATTATATGTAAAACATACAAAATTATTAAATTACACTGGCACTAAATTTAAAATATATTTTCCAGAAATGAATTATAATAAAAATGTCCAGCAATTTTTTTGTTTTGCGGGCCATTTGGCGCCCCTTTGTGAGTAGCGCCCGGGGCACTATGACCCCCTTGCCCCCCCCCCCTCGCTTGGCCACTGGTTCGGGGGCTGTGATATTCTTCTAACATATATTTTTAGAAATATCGAACTGAAAGCCTGTGTATTTCATTATATAATGCTAATCCCCCCCCCCCCTTAGACCCATCTTCAATATTTTCTCACGTTTTTAATTGCATCCAACGCATCATTCATAGTCGCTAACTTCTTAATAAGTAGTCCGATTATAATATAAATAAAATTTGTATATGAGGTAAAAATTTTGTCCTTTATTTTTTAAATGTTAATCATTCTCCTACAATCGATTAAAAATTATGGTAATTAATTTGTGTACTTACTTTCCACTGGAGGATATTCAGATTCCGACGCTGAATCCCAATTTGTCGTGGCATCGGCCGTTTCTTCAGTTTTGTTTGCTTCAAATGAGTCTGCGTCTGGATTCAATACTGCAACCTGGTTTGGATTCGCCGTGACCTGCACAGATTGAGAAAAAATGTAATTAATTATAGAGGAATTTGGTTAAAAATCAAATAGAAAATTTAAGCTAGATGAAAATTTAGACATTGCTATATAAATACGATCTACCAATTCTTTTCATTCTTTTTCTAATTAACAGGAGTGTTTAGTTTTTTAAATATCAGAGGATTTATAAACTTTAAACAATTTAACTTATAATATTATCATAATCTAATTTATATAAACTAGTTGGCTTTTCTGGTTACGGGGTTGTTGTTGCAGATTATACAATAGATGAGAATTAAATAGGCATAAAGGAAAAACTTTTCAAATCAGAATCCTAGTTTTTCGTAAATCCTCGTCTCTTTAAAACCAATTTTTGTGCTTAAAAAATTTTAACTAATATTTTTGTATCTGTTTTGAACAATTTTTGGCGGACTTTTTTTTTTTTAAATAGTCTCCTTAATTTATTTAAATCATTTGGATGGTATAAATATTTCTGAACTCCCACTTATAAATACCATTTAAATAATGAGTATCGTTAAAGTCTATATGGCCTAAGATGCAGAAAAGACTTAAAAAAGTCTCGTTAAAAATATTTATAAAAAAGATATTTTTTTTTTTGTAAATTATTTTCACATAGTAAGAAATTTTCTATATTTTCTTTATATGTGGTGGAAAGAATGTGATAGAAATAAAAAAATGTTTAAAAAGATAGAAAAATCGCATCTCAAAATAGGAAGAATTCTCAGGTCAAAAAAAGAATCCCTTTCTTTTTTTTTTTTAGGTAAGCTTATTTTCATTTTGAATTTTAAGATCATCTATAGATAATTAAAAAAAAAAAAAACACATTAGATATAGAAATAAAAGGTAATTGGTCAATGAGATTTGCAAGAAGTGCATCTGACATCGTATGCAGTAAAAATGAACATTCTTGTGCAAACCTAGTTTCGTGGAAATGGGGCCTTATGGTTCGTGTTGAGTTCCTTTCACTGCGGCTGCGAGGCTAGGGTTGTTCTGTTCCATTTTGCCTGTTCATTGAGAGGCCTTTGCTTTTGCACAAAATTGCCAGATTTTCCACTGCAGCTGTGCCCTTTTACCCAAAGGTTCGGACACCCTGCTTAGGACAATGTTTGAGATAAGAGACAAGAGGGGGGAGGGAGGGGGACAGCAGTCCTTTTATTTCTATGTGTTGGTTAGAGGGACAGAGGGTGTAGGGGACAAAGAAATTAACCTCTTAACAATACAATACATTTCTTCTTATTTTCGAAATCACAAAATCAATAATATTTATTATTTTTTAAACGATTAAAATATTCGAATATATATAAGCTTATATTTTTTTTACTCACACTTTTTTCTCATTCACACTCACACACACACACACACATTCACACAGTCTTTTCGACAACTTAGGCCATATAACTTTGAAGATAACTATAACATCTATTGGGTGTCCTGGACGCATTTCTATTTAAATTCGAATATAATTGAAATTAAAATGAAATGTTTTTTTTTTTTTTTTTGCGATTTTTCTATTTATTTCAAATTTAGTGAGATGGGTTTTAGCTTTCCATCTCAAGAATTTGAAAAAAGAATGATTTGTGTGTGGGTGTGTGGAAAAACTTAAATATTTTATCTCGTAGCCTAATCGGCTTCTTAATTAATAAATTGTGGTAGCTATGTTTTGCTTTTTTTTTTCTAAATTGCTATTTACAAACACAAAGAGGAAGAGACCAGTAATTTATATTTTATCTACAGAATATTGATATCGAATTTCCGTACAAAAGCCTGTATGGCGTACAGAGCCATTACGAGGGTGGTGCGATCACCCGGCGTCAGCTGTCAAAACGCAACGTTTCGATTCAATATAAATACACTAAATGTTTTTCGATTCGAATCAAGAATGTAACTTACAATATACTCTCTAGCTGTTACAATTGATAAATTCATAATTTTTTTTGGTTAGAGAAATGAAAGGAGTAATAAGAACATTAATTTTCATTTTTTTAAACTCTTTAAAAAAAGAGGGAGTCTTTTCTATTTTCTGAGCCAGGTGCTCTTTCACCTCTCTCTCTCAGCTGGCGCCCAACCCTCCCTTAACAAAACTGAATTTATGATTCCCAAACAGTCAAACAAAAATCTCACCTGGGATAAAATTATGTACAATTAATTTAAATAAATACAACCAGGTAAATTTGATGTGAATAAAACTCTCAGGAATTGAAAGAAAAAATTTGAGTAAATAAAGTAATTTATTAAAATTGAAGTTAAATAATGGGGAAAACCAATCAAATTCATTTTCCTATTTGGTAATCATTTGGATAATCTTTAGATAATAATTAATTCATCAATCAGTTAATATTTTTCAAGAATTATTTTATCACAAGAAATTGATCAAATAATAGGCCTAATATTTAAATAAGTTTAAAAACTTTAAAGCAATAAGATTTTCTCAAAAATGACATATCATATGACTATCACTATCAGTCAAAGGTTCATCTCTAGCACTGCACCCTATCGGGGAGAGAAAACAACTCTAAATCTTAGAGAGACAAAGTGCATTAAGCTTTTCAATCAGGGGGGGGGGGGGGGGGGGGGGGGGGGGGGGGGCGCGCCCCCCCCCAAATTTAAAAAAAACAAATAAAAAAAAAAAAAGAAAAAAACACCACAACACCAACTATTTTGGGGGAGGATAAAATTTTTCACACAAAAAAACAAAAATTCTGCAAAAAATTTTTAAGAAAAAAAAGAAGTTTTTTAAAAAAAAAATTTCTTCAAAAAAATTTTTTTTTTGAGCCCCCCCCGAAAAAAATTTCTATATACGCCCCTGTTTTCAATCAAAATACAGAGCATGGATATTTGGACTACAGACAAAACTTTTCAAAGAACTTAATTAATTAATCAATCTAATCAAAAAATAATTAAAAAATTAATTAATGTCATCTCTCTAATCTCGCCTCTAAGCTCTCTAGGAAGGGCTGAGACAGATCTCTAGCCAATGGATACTTTTGGATGATACAGATAGTATAACAAAATTATTTGAAATGAAAAACAACCATGTATCAATCTATCCTCATAACGGAACAGTTTATTTACCTGAAGGCTTTACGTGCCGGAAGAAAAACCCTTAGCTGGGTTCATTTTTGGTAAAAACTAACTTCTATTTTGGATTTTATTAAATTTCAGGTAGCTGTCTAATCTTTACCACCACTCACAAGTCAGTCACCTCCTCTGTGAAGAAACAAGTCTGTGCTTGATGTGCGAGGGTTAAGATTGGAATAAGTAGCGGCCTTAGCTCGTGAAACTCATGGTTGTCATTCATGTACTCGCAAGATAAAAAGAGTTGATTATGGTGCCAAATCCCAATATAATAGTAGTCTTTTAATCTCCGTTGATAAAATTTACTTTAATAATTAATAATGAAAAATCTAACTAAAGATCCCACTAATCATCTGGATCGAAAGGAAGTGAGCTTTTTTTGACGAAAAGCCCCAAGAGAAAGCAAAAGCCCCTTTTCTCTAAGGAAAATGTGCTAGAAATCAAATATAAGATTAAATTGTTTTATTCATTGATTTTCGTACTTTAATCACAGTCTGATTTATTATCATGTCTAATTTCCCCAACCTTGGGATGGAGATTTAATTGATTAACTTATACTAGTTTCAATGAATTTTTTTTTTTATTATATTTTTTTATTATGTAATTTCTTATATCATTTATTGAAAAGAAGATAGTTTAAGATATATGGCAAATTAGTTTCATTACGTGTGTGTAAAGGACATAACTAATGATGAATGAAAGGACTTCACTTATAAATATCGAATATTAAGGTTCGGTTAAGATCAGTGGCGGATTAAGACAATATAAGGCCCTAGGCGCAAAAAAAAAAAAAAATTAGGCCCGGGGTAACAAAAATGTCTTTAGAAATTAATTAATAGGTATTATAAATATTATATAACGTAATTTTAATTACTTACATGCATTTTATAAAAATGAAATCAAATTTTATATCACGATCTTATGATAATCAATTTTGGGGGCTCCCATATTCGACGGCGCGCGCCTAGTGCGCCCTGCTTATGATCCGCCCCTGTTTAAGATGCCTCTTGAAGGAATTTTAAAAGGTATTTATTTATTTATCTCGTAATATAATTTTGAAAAGGAGCAGATTTAAGCTTGAAAAGGTCAGGGACCAGGATGTTATTGTTAAAATTCAATATGTGTTTGAAAACGAAACTGGATAGAAATTAAAATGGAGATAAGGATTATAAAAATTTGGAAAATTATTAATAAAAAAGAGAACCGTAAATAATTCAAACAAAGGCAAAAAAAATAAATTCATTTCCTTCCGTAGGATCTGGTTTATTTCTATTAAATTTTAATTAATCATCAAAACAGAAAGGAAATTCAAATTATTTCTTAAGTGATGAATTAACTATTTCTATAATTCCCCTAAAAAGACCATTTACATAGTCTAATTTATTGTCACAGTTAACAGTATAAAATTTTAATTTTCTAGAGAATTTGCTTTCAACAAAAATATAGTAAAAAATATTGTCACTACCTTAAAAGCGATTTCATACGTAAAACAATAAATATAAAATTAATTAATTAGAAAACACTCGGTGAAATGTTTCAATTCCTTTATTTATTGCTATAAATACTTGATACATATTTCGACACTCAACATGTCATCATTAGAAGAAATACAAAAAGGTTTAGTATTTGTATTGATGAAATACATATCAAGTAGCAATAAATAAACAAATTGAAAGATATCACGAAGTGTATTTCTAATTGATTAATTTTTTACCTACTTATAATGTTTTAACTAAAATAAACAGAAAGGAAGGTAGATGAGCAGCCAGGGGAATAATAAATTAGGTATTTAAATTCTTTTGGTCGACGTTTCGGACGCCAATCGCGTCCTTATTCAGGACCAAAGGTTGTTAAGCAATACACATAGATGTTATCGTATAGGTGAATCGCTTAGCCAAGGGCTACTAACTAGCTAACTGACCATGGATGAAGAAACTGGTCGTTAGTCTCATTAGATTTTAGACACTTATTCATGAATATAATAGAGGGATGAAGATATCAGCCAAATTGGAATGCTCGAGGTTAAAAATAACTCCCAGAATATAGAAGTCTCGGCCTGAATTTATTTGGCCATCTTCAGTTATCGGAAACAAATGTTGCAAAATACACATGTGTTTGAACCAGGATTTGTCAATAATAATATTTATTATTCAAGCCGAAACGTTTTATTCTGAGAAAGCTGTTTTTACTTTCTCTTACCTATGTATATGAAATATATATAGAGAGAGAAAGTATTGGATTCATTTCAAAATGTAATAAAACAAAATTTTATCCCTAAAAACTTCAACTTACAATTGGGATTTTTCCCAATAAAAAAAATTTACTTTTAAACAATCTGGATGAATTTTACCAAAGCTAGACACTAGATGACGACTTGATAACTAATTTTAATCTATCATCTAATTTATAGTTCATAAAAATTGATTTTTAATCAAATTTTCCACTAGATTTATAAAAAGTTACTTTTTGAAATAAAATTTGATTTATTAGATGATTTAAAGATTTATATTTCTGCAGATAAATTATTATTAAAGATGCAATAACTTTGATCAGCCAATCTTTATGAATAAAAGGAAATCATAAAAAATCTCTATCATTAAGGTATATTGAATATCAAAAGGTTTCTTTCTCAAAGGATGAACTGAGAAGACGTGTTTCTTAACTCTCTTCTGCAATTCAATTCCACAAAATTATTGTTTGATTTTTGATTGTAGCTTTCACATTTCAAATTAATACCAGAAGAGAGCTAGAGCTTTTATTTTTTATATTTTGAATTTATTCTCTATTAATAATTGTAGGAGAAATTTTAATAAAATTAGAGTTTGGAGTAATTGATCAATTGACTCTTGCTCTTCTCCATTGCCAGCACCCCCCCCCCCCGGCTTTGCTCACTTTCCAACACTAATAATGAACTAATTTTTGCAGACAGTGTTAATATAAAGACTAGAAAGAATTTTTCAATAAATTTATTTCTAGTCGGGAAATTCAGTCGAGGCCCAAAATTAGTTTTGTATACCCTATTGATGTTATGTCTCTGTATACTCCATTATAGCCATGAAGATGGTCGCATAGTCGACCGAAACGTCGCTGTGGGTTTGATATCAATAAAGAAATAATAATAGCTGTTTGGCCTTTTTACTCATCCTTCTACATAACAATTATCTTTCTTTCGGTGTTTTATGGTACAGTGGGGGATAATATTATGTCGCATCCATGCGTTTTCTACTTGTGATTATTTCATTGTTTAAAAATATATATATTTTAATGGAAACGTTCAAGGTTCAAACCTAGAAAATTTCCAATAAAGATTTTCATTTTCTTTTATAAAAACAATAATATAATCACAAGTAGAAAACGCACGGGTGGGACTTAATACTGTCCCTCACTGTACAAAATACAATAAGCACACCATAAATATATTTTAACAGGTAAAATAAGGTAAATGATGTTGTTTTGCGAAGAAAAAATTATCTATACAATGTGATTATTAAATTATTAGGCTACATAATCTAATGATTTTTTTTTTTACAAAATATGCGTTTTGGGACTAAATCATTAGCTGAAAAAAATTTCATATAAAAGTTTAAAAAAAAATCTTTCTCCCCCTTTTGATTATCGATAAAATTTTTTTTTATAAAATTATTTAAATTTCAATATTAAATTTCATTTAAACAAGTTTAAAATTAAAATTTTCAAGGCAAAAGTCAATCACGACAAAATCCAAGGTCACAATAAAACTTTATGATTTTTTTTTATGTATCGTACATGCACTGATTTTCCACCCAGCAACGGAAATTTTTAAAAAGAAAAACGAAATGAAACTTTAATGAGTAGTTACAATTGAGAAGTTTAGATGTTTAATTCTCTATTTGTTTGGAGCAGTGGAGTCATTTCAACTTTTTCTTGGGGAGGGGGGGGGGCAAATTTTTTCTTGGGGGGGCAAACATTTTTTTTTTCTTAAAATTTACTTACAAATGGGTACTCAAATTTGGCCAAAACATATTTAATTTAATTGTTTAATTTTGTACAGTTTGTATACTCGTAGATGTATTTTGGAGTATTTTATTTAGAATAATATAAAATTTTATAAAAATCAGAGCCCTTGGGGGGGGGGGGGGGTAAATGCCCTGCCCCCTCCCCCAAATGACGCCTATGGTTTGGAGTATTTGAGAGGAAAAAAAAATGAAATTGCAAATATATAAGATGAAATTTTGTACCAGGAAAGATGGCAACTGTTTTTTAATTACAGTTTAACTAATAATTAGGGTCCTTTAATTAGCTTGTCTATTCTCTCACCTGTCCTTTTTCTATTTGTATCCAATCCCTTCCAACCTAATCCTACGAACTATTCAATATTATTATTTTAGAAAAGTTACCAAAAGTAAAGTTCCTTTTGAACCCTTTTAACAGTACTTACTAGATTGTCAACACCTTGAAGCTGAAGAGTGGGGAGGAACAGGGGGGGAGGGTTATCTATCGGTTCATGTAAATCTCCCTCCCCCCCCCCCCCCCCGAAAAGTTTTGGCTACGGCCTTGGTATTTAGGGTAGACTAAAATCAATGTATGATATAGAAAAGAAAACAATAAACAAAAGGAAGAGAAGCAGAAGCAGCCAAAAAAAATACAAAGTCTGCGATTTTCAACAATTAACGAGACGTTTCGATAAAATTATTCTCCCATCATCAGACCTTCAAGTGAGTCCCGGAATTGGTCATGTGGGCACAATATATATGTATGTATTATATGTATGGGCGAGTTGTCCCATTCAACTTATTCACTGAGAACTCACTCACTCATAAGTTATATGGCTAATTTCTACAAAATTTTGAAGAACTAATGATAGGGAGAATAAAGTTTTCTCGAAAAGTCTTGTTAATTTTTGAAAATAGGAGGCTCTCTATTTTTTGGCTGCTCCTGCTCCTCTTTCTTTTGTATAAATAAACAGCCACTGAATTCATTGGTTTAGAAAACAATCAATATTAACCTGAATTTTAAATTATTGCACTGAAAGATGGATTTTTTAACTACTAACTAATTACTAACAAATCGATTGAAATAAATAGGGATGATGTCGAAATGATCTCATAGGCAGACATCGAAAAATACTTTAAACTATTTAATTTGTTGAGAAAAGTAGATTTAGTGGATAAAAGTTGTTGATGAGTAGCAGAATGAAGAAAGAAAAGTAGCTAGCATTTATTTCTATTATTAGGGGAATTTTTAATTATAACCACATTTTTGTTATTAATTATTTATTAAAAATATAAATACTGGACAACGTTTCGACTGCTTATTCTGCAGCCGTTATCAATTACTGTGCACTTGTTCCGACTCAAGTACTCCTACAGTACTGCAGAAAAAGCAGTCGAAACGTTGTACAGTATTTATATTTTTAATAGATAATTAATAGCAAAAATGTGGTCTATAATTAAAAATTTCCCTAATAATAATAATAATAATTCGAACCACAAAAGATTTAATAAACACATTCGTGATATATAACCTAATAATTCAAAAAGGATTTATTTCATTTATTTAAGGCCCATTAAGTTAACGTTTCAGTCTCGGGCGAGATAATCTTCAGAGCTATAACATAGCTAGGATAAGGGCAAATTTAAAAAATTAGAATTTCTTTTTAACATGATAGTAATTCATGAGTAATAATATAAAAAATATATATACCTTATGGGCTGTCAATATGAGATAAATATTATAAGCCCAATTATACAATTGATAACCTTAAAGTTACAATTTAGTTAAGGGAGAATAAGGAGCAAACCCCCTTAAAATTTAAATCCTTCTTTCAAATAGATCTTTAAATTTAATCGTTGAAAGATCAAAAACAGGCATGAATATGGTTAAATTTTACAAACTTTTTTTTTCATAAAGGGCCTATATCAAATTTCCATGTCCTCACTAAAGGATGCTTGACCAACACTAAATTCCAAGCTCTTTAGCTCCATCTGAATTAGTATATCTACCTAACTTCCTACTTTTATCGCCATCCGGGCCCTTTTTTATTAACCTGATCTGTTCGAAAGAGGATGTCCTGGTCTAGAAGAGATGTTCTCAATATAGGATATAGTCATCTCCATTCTAAGAGAGAGTAAATTATTAAAAGGTGAATTCCTTTCAGAGTGAGCTCCAACTCGGACTCCTTAATGAGTGGAACCAAACTGTCTGTGAGAATGAAACTTCATCTCATTTAAAAAGTGCAAAAAAAAGTTTTGAAAAGGGGGGTTTAATTTGAAAATTACGGTTCAACAAATTGTTTGAAAAATTTTATAATAATAATAATAATAAAATGTGTTTGGAGTACATAAATCACTCTTAAAAGAATACATATGAGACTTTGTCGACAAATTGTTTTAGAGAAAACAAGAAAAAGATAGAGAAATTAAAGAATGTTTCTAAATCTGATAGATTGATTCTTCTCAATAAAATTATTTATAATTTTCACTATATCATTTTTTTTAAAATAATGAAATCGAACTGTTTATGTTAGATGCATGATTTTACCCCATAAACACAAAGTAGAACACACATTGCTTTTATTTTTAAAGGAGAAAATTTCATATTTTGAATATATTAGTATTACAATAATACTAATAATAATAATAATAAACAATAATTTTATATAACTTTTTTTTAAATAATACAATTATATCAAATGTTTAAATGTTATTGTCCCTTATATCACGTTAAACATATGAAGGTTATCCTACAATCCTAGTTCAATTAGCCACCAGGTAGAGTATAAACAAAGATCCCAATATGAGCCGCGAAATTTATACAATTAAATATTTATTAATTCATATATCCGAAAAAATAAGGGTGTGCCGCCGGGAGTCGAACCACGGATCCTCCGATTGGTACTCAGAGTGCCCTAACCACTAGACCACAGCACGGATATTTCGGATATATGAGTTAATAAATATTTAATTGTATTAATTTTTGAATATTTTTTCTTAAATTATTTTTATTTAGAGTAGTACATCTTTTAACCATAATATTTTTATTAAAGTCTAAGAAAGTATTTAAAAAAAATTAATTTATAAAATTTTGTAGATAGAATTTATTTATATACGAGGAAGGGGAGAGTATAAGGAGGTAAAAAACCAAAAATAAAAAATCTGGTGTGACTGGCGCACAGCACACAACTTTCTCTTACCTTCGGTAATCGAAAGTTGTGTACTGTGCTTGTCACACCAGATTTGTTGTGTCGACATGTATTTAGTTTCCGACAGTACGGTTCATTTGATTTTCAAGATGTAAAATTTATAAGTATGGCAAAATATTTATATTTTGTTACCATGGCAACCATTTCTCCTATCTTTTCTATGGAGTACAAGAGTAAAGTGGTCTTCAGAAGATTTCAATCACAAAATGAGAATATACATTTTATTGAGAATCTAAAAAATAATTGATATATGAATTTTAAAAAAAATCGTTGGAGCAAATTTTGAGAAAATCGAAAAAAACTGAAAAAGTGCATCAGTAAAGTACTAGTACTCTTTGGTCGATTTTGTTCAAAAGCTTCGTGTCACGTCCCAGGGGGGTGCCTAACTTAAATATAAAATTTCAACCTCCTAGCTTTTCCGTTCTTGAGATATTTTGTTCACAGACACACAGACAGACAGACCATGTGGCGAAAACCACTTTTTTGGATTCAAGGGACCTCAAAACGTGTATATCCATCAAAATCTCGACATCGAATTTTTGACATGAATCCAATACTTTCTCTCTCTATATATATTAACATATATATAGAGGTAAGAGAAAGTAAAATACTCTGAACGTTTTCAATCACCCGCAAAGTTTCGGTGCACTTATAATTAACTAAACTACATAATAGAATAGTCTAATATTTACTGTCTTTATGTTTACTCAGGTGTACTTTTTATCGGTCCTTAAGACGGCCTTTATAGAAAGTTTTAGGGCAAACACATTTCCCCCCCCCCCCTCTTCTAAACTCTGAATGTTTAATAATAATAATATTTATTGAATAATACTGTAAGTTCTTTTTGACCCTGAATATATGGGGTCGTCCACATATTATGTCACTCCCCCCCCCTTAATATCGCACCATAATATGTTGTTCCTTAATGATAAATGATAAATATTTCCTACCAATTCATATCATTTTAGCTTTCTCAAACAATCACTCCATTTTTTCCCTATTGCGAAAATCGTTGGACCATTTTTCTTTTTTTACTTTCTCTTACCTCTATATATATGTTGTAGTTATAATGGCAAATTGAGTTTTTATTATTCCTCTTCAGGGCGAAATTAATTAGATTATTATTATTATTATCATTTTGATAAAATTAAGCTAAGTGGGAAAATAATTACATAACAATTGCTATTTGATTCATAACCAAAGATTTTTTTTTTTTTGAACCGTGTCCTCAAAGACGTTCACATACAGACACAAAGACACACATTTTTTTCTAGATCACTACTCAAAGGAATGAAAAAAAAAGGAATGAAATGCGAAAAATGGATTTATAAAAACTCAATTATACAATATATGTAATGGAGACAAAACGAAAGGAGAAAAGATTTAAGAAAAGAATGGTCTGTAAATTTAGCATCGTTAAAAGTATGATTCCAATGACTGGGTCGATCATTCGGCCAGCAGGTGAAACTGGATCGAGCTTAGAGTCAGCCAGAAGTGAATGTGTAAGGTGAGTGTCTAGGTGTGTGTGTCTGTGTGCAAATGTGTGCAAGTCTCTATGTGTATGAGTGCGTTTTTCCAACAAGGAAGTCATTGGCAGGCGAACTGCCTGGCGACTTTCCCCACCGCGCCGCCTAACTCACAAATACGCACACACATAGAGATTTATTCATGCTTCTCGGGTATCGCAACCACCCGTGCAATGTGAGACTTAAAACCGAAAGAATTTAGAATGAAAGGTAAAAAGATAAAAGAAAGAAATGAGAGGAAGGAGTAATATAAGTATCTCACTTACAATGGATGAATTTTTTCTACCCTTTTAACAACTCTTTTAAATTTTTATTTAAAAAATAAAAAAATAAAAATAATTCAATTTTTTTTTTTTTTTTTATTTAGATTTGTATTTATAGAATATTAAAAAAAAAAAATTCATTTTGACCATGAATACAGAACCGGGGTAGAAGAGATGGATAAAAGTTTTTTTCTTTTTAATAGGCTACTATTTGTTAGTAATTCTACAATTTTCCTTGTTTGTTTTATAATATGTTTTTTTAATTTTTTGTAGTTTTGAGTTGGAAGGAGATCCATGGGCGTAGCCAGGGGGAGGCAGGGAGGGCCATTGCCCCCCCTGGCTTGTCCTAAAATTTAAAAAAAAATATATATATATTTTTCCCATTGGCATTTTTTTAATGCCCCAATCCTCTACATTAATTTAATTTTTTTTATTTAAATAAATAATTAATAATCTATGTATATATTAATTGCAAACCCCCCCTCTCGCCCTAACGAGGGGTTGCCCCCCCCCTAACAAGATGTCTGGCTACGCCCATGAGAAAATCGGCAGGCCATAGCTACCCCTCGGCGTATGAACAATTTTTTTCATTGAAACCTTAATCAAAAACTTATTTATCTTTATCAAAAGTGGTCCACTAGTTGAAATATTAACCAAACACTAGTCAGACATTACAATTCTAAGTTCAAGGTTATTCAGGTTCATATCTAGCTTCTGACAAAAATTATCAATTTTCTTTCACCTTGCAAGCGCAGGGCCGGCGCAAGCTATTCTGCCGCCCTAGGCAAGATATTTTTTTTGCGCCCCTCCCTCCAAAAAAAAACTTTAAAAATTTAATTTGCCGCCCTCTCCTTAAAATTTTCCCTGATCTCAAAAATTTTTCTGCGAAAATTTTTTTTTTTTCGCGGAACCAAAATTTTTTCCCGTGTGCCGCCCGCGGAACATTTTCTCTTGCGCGGAACCAAAATTTTTTCCCGCCCGAAAAAATTTTTTACCTTTTTTTTTAAGAGACACAAAATTTTTGAGAGACGAAATTTTTGCCGCCCGCGGAACCTAATTTTTTCGGGTGCCGCTTGCGGGACCAAAATTTTTTTTTTCTTTTACATTTTTGCCGCCCTCTCCAGGTTGCCGCCCTAGGCGGCCGCCTAGTTTGCCTAGTGGACGCGCCGCCCCTGTGCAAGCGATAAATCATTCTATTAAATTGTGATGTCCTTATGAGACCATTCCTATAAGAAACGGTTATTAAAAGATTCTTTTTTTTATGGAAAAATAAATATTAAAATTGGAAAGGTTTTTTTTTTTTTTTTTTTTTTTTTTAAATTTTAAAAATACTGACTATCTATTTAATTAATAAGTTTAATATTAAACAAAAGACATGTTTTTTTTTATTAAAATTATTCTTTTTATTAAATCTACGTATTTAATATTTTAATTAACTTGTTTAAGAACTAAAATAAAAGTAAATATGGATAATTTAAATTTGTAGAGAAAATACTTAAAAATAGATGAAGGCATATATACACTTTTAATTTTATAAAATTGTCGAAGGGTCATGGGCATAACTAGAGAATTTGGCGGGGGTGGGGGGGGCGAGCCTTATGGAGCGCCCCCCTCGGGGCTCCCCTAGTTACCCTAGTTGCGAAGGGTTCATTGCCATTTTTTTTTTTTTTTTTGATTAATGTGTAGATAGAAATATCCAAGGAAAAATTGATTACTTAATTAAGATAATATTAATAAATTATTAAACACTAGATTTGATTTATCCGGCGATAAGAATGTCGGTATTCAGTATTCATTGCGATTTAACCGTTTTGTCTTCTGTTAAATGTCAGTTCAAAATTACTCTTCCTTGGCCACTCTGCTCTAATTGTATTTCCTATTTCTTTTAATGTACATATATTCTATGTGTGTATTTCTATGCGTCATTCATTAATTCAAGAACTAAATGCATTCTCAACATCCAAGTATTCCTATTATCAAAATCATATCATATTTCTAATAGAAATTATGAAACAAAAAAAACTGATAAAATTTTAACTTCAAATGAATGACTTTCTATTATTATTGATAAATAAAATAAATTTCTTCAATAAATATTATATTAATTATTATTAATAGTTTGAGTTTGGTTGGTAGATATCCCAAATGATTAATTTACTGATTGTTCTTAATATGGTTCCAGAATCCCTCTAAGTGCCTATACAAACTCTAGATTTAATAACTCCGGATATTTGGTTCGCTTTAAAAAATATATTGTATATCAATAAACTTTTTGGTTGCCTATCTTGATAGGCGTAGTCATAATTTTAATAAAGATATATTGTATTCACTCTTTTTACACGTTTGTCCCACTGGGTTTCCATTCAAGGTCAAGACCCGTTTGGTAAATTCTACCTACACAATTTATGACTATTAATATTCAATTAATTATAAATTTTTAAAGTTTAAATAATTTTGTATTTATATTAAGCTTTTTGGCCTTTGTATTTTTTTTTTTAGGTAATTTATTTATACAGTATCAATGTTTAAAGAAATCAAAAAAAATCATCGTAATGCCTTGGATTCGAAATCATAACTAAAGGAAATAGAAGTGATTTATTAAATTTAAAGCCTGTAGCACGTCACCATAAATGATGTTAAGAAAGGTCAAGAGAGGCTGTCTATAGGATAGGTGGCCTTAAGGTATGAAGTGAAAGAATAAATTTAAATTTATATTCGTTGCCGAAAGATAAAATAGAAAAAGATAAATCAAAAAATTATTATAGTTTACAAAAAACGGTCGTTATGAATGGGAAGGAATTATTCAATAATTTGACAGTTAAGTATCCATAAAATACATTAAAGAACAATTTAATATATAATTAACTATTATTATTATTTATCCTTGTTAAATTATTTTCTCTTAATCTCTATTAAATAAATATTAGTTTAAAAAAAACTTTTTATCAAGGATCATACTTTTAATAATGCAAAAAACAATTTTTTCTTGAATTTGATAAACTAATTTAAGATAAAGAAGGAAAGGAGATTAACATTAGGCAATATATAGCCAGTATAATCATGGGGAGGCTCAAAAAATTCCTGAAAATCCAGAATTTTATTACATAAATATTAATCTATACAATTTCTATGGGAGAAATCGTAAGTTTAGTAATTAATAACTCAAAAAGTTATAGGAATTTCGGGATGAAAATAATTTTCCTGTAATTCCTAGAAAGTCCTCTTTAAGCATATAAAATTTAATTTCAAAATTCCAACGTGAAGTTGCCCAAATAGAGCGTGACAGACAGACAGACGGACAATTAGCGAATTAAATAAATAGATAATTAAAATTTCTTTTTTTCGATAGCTCACTGCTGTAGCGGGCCAGGATGACGACCTCCCACACAGGAGACAATACTCGCATCTAGGTTCATTCATTAAATGTGCCGTCAAAACTCATTAGAATAGAAAGAAGGAATTATTTTTCCACACCAATCAAATACTCAAAGGTAAATTTGTAAATAATCTTCTATATATAATTCGCTAATGTCCGTCTGTCCGTCTGTCTGTCTGTCACGCTCTATTTTAGCCAACTTCCCGTTAGAATTTTGAAATTAAATTTTATATGCATATCTAGGGATTATAGCAAAATTATTTTCATCCCGAAATTCCCATAACTTTTTGAGTTATTAATTCCTAAAGTTAGGTTCCTCCCATAGGAAATGTATAGAAAAATATTTATGTATCCTTTGCATTTGTGTATTCTAAGGCTAAGCCCCCCTGCTAGGCGTGAAGCCCGTCGAAGGGGGGCGTCGCGGCTAGTATAGTATAAATTTAAAATAAAACGTGTAGGGATGTAAGAATTTGTTTGTTTTTTAAACTAATTCGAATGATTCTTTTTTCAGGTTGGACGACGATATTCTAACAAATTCGATCCTCTCCAGTCAAATGCCATTCAGAAAGCAATTTATTTGTAAATTTTCAATAGAACTTTATTCAGAATGACAAACTTGCAGCTGTTTTTATTTCAATACTAAACGAACGAATGGAAATATTCTTTTTTTTTTCTCAACTTGCTCATCACAAATCCATATCTGGGAGGTCAGATCGCTTTACAAATAGAAATTGATGGATAACCAGCAGGAACAAATTCAATTTTTGTGAGGGAGAATTCAAACTCATCATCAAGATCTTTATATTACTAAACTTAAGAGGATAATCTCGGAAGAATACAAGCAGCTCGAGAGAAGAGGCTCTTTGGGAGGCATGCAAGCAAGGAACCTCTACGCGGCGCTCCCTAGAAACGATGTCTCATCTAAAAGACACGGCGAATCCTTCCAAATTAATCATCATCAGTCTCCTTAAAGGAAAACATCTATATTGTTTTTCATTTTTTATCTAAAAAATATAACAAAAAAGAAAAAAGTCAATTTGTTTTTCCTCGTTGCATTGAGTCTAATAAAATAATATTGAGCAGCTCAAGGAACCTAAATAGCAACAATTAATAATTAAACTTTCTTAAACTAATAGATAGCTGATTTCAAAGTTAAATAAACTTAACAAGAAGCCGTTGAAGAAATGAATTTTCAACGAGAGGAGAAAAAACAAATTAGTCCGCACCATTTCGACATCAGCCCTTCAGCCCTCTAAGGGCTAGAAATATTTCTAGGGATTAAAAGGGGAAAACAACAACGGAGTATTGGATGCACCCTGCATGTAAAATCCCTCGATTTGTCCTTCAACTCATATATAATTTAGTCAAAAAGCATAAAAATACACCATATCTCAAATTTTTGTTCTCTACAATTAATAAAGCTCCATTTCTGCAACTGAAATTTCCTAAGAATATCAAAAAAACACCAGAACAAGAAATATATAGGAAAGAGGGAAATTCTCAATACTGTTCCATTTAGACAGCAAATTGAAATTTCTTCTCTAAAACTTCATTATCTGGAATATGAAAACTTAAAGGAAAAACTAGAAGAGATTTTCTTATGGAGATATTGAAAACGACCACAAGAGCAGAGCGCAAACTACAAAAACTCCTCAAATTCTACTGAACACAACACACAAATGAAAATATTAATTAATTTAATGTCTTATGGCTGTGGAGATTTAATCAGGAAACCGAAGTAACTTTGCAGCCAGGAGATTAAGTAAAAAATTATTTTATATAATTTTTACTTGCCGACGTTTCGGTCGTCTGTCACGACCTTCCTCAGGGCCTATGATCATAACATTTATTTAGAAAAAATTAAATTAATTTACACTAATCATATACAAAAATCTTTAGCAATATTAGATGTACTTACAAATAATTGTCAACAATACACGATCGTAGGTATTTTGATGTTTACTGTAATCATATACAATTTCTTTTTTTAATTTTTATATGTAGGCTATATAAATTATCATTTACTTGCCTGGGGTCTTGGATTCAATGTTATACTCAATTCTCATGCATTACTATTTATTGAAATATTTAATTAAATTAATCCCCCTTAGTAGGTTATAAATAAAACATTGAAATTGAGAAAATAATTCCTTTTAACCAAAAATACATACACAAATTAAAAAAAAGAAATTGTATATTATTACAGTAAACATTAAAATACCTAAGATCGTGTAGTGCTGACAATTATTTGCAAGTACATCCATCTAATATTGCTAAAGATTTTTGTATATGATTAGTGTAAATTAATTTAATTTTTTCTAAATAAATGTTATGATCATAGGCGCTGAGGAAGGTCGTGACAGATGACCGAAACGTCGGCAAGTAAAAAATTAAATAAAAGATTTTTTATTTAATCTCCTGGCTGCAAAGTTATTTCGGTTTTCTGAAATGATATCCCTCGGATAGAAGAAAAAGGCCGCTGACGTTTCGGTGTGAAGCTGGCACGGTTCCGTGACTCCATTCCCAATAAACCATAGTTTCTCCACCTTATTTAGTCCACTGAATATGTTTTTAAAGTGAAACTTTATTTATATCGGCACAAATTTTTTCGCTCTTCTATCAGCATCGCGTTACATGTTTTGACGTAAGCCGTGACGTTACAAGCCTAGACGTCGTCACAAGTCTTGACGTCACCAACGACTCGCACCAGGTTTCTTGGCATATAATCCGAAACTACTGGTCCGATTTTCATGGTGTTTTTTTTAATGGGTAAAAAATTATCCAGGGGTGGTTTTAGGATATCATTATATCAAATTAGGGGTAGGGAACCCCCCTTATCAGGGGTTCACAAATCACTCACCCGATTTGAATAAAATTTAAAATGACGCTTCTCTAGGGTGTAAATAATTGAAAAATGGTATTTTTGGGCTCAGAATATTTTTCTCTTTCGATCCCAACCAGTGGCGCAACCAGGATTTGCTCCTGGGGGGGGGGGGTTTTGACTAGACGCGCAGCCCCTCTTTGCAGAGGCGTACCGAGGCAGTTGGGGGCCTGGGGCGGAACTCGAAGAGGGGGCCTTATATTGAATTTTTTTTTTGGGGGGGGTGGTCATCTTTTAATATCCCTCTCCTCCATACACAAAAACATTTTTAAAATACCGTATATCCCTGAACCCCAAGGGGTATTTTCATTAAATTTTCTTTTTTTTATCTAAATTTTCCCATTTTTACTTGAGCCCTAAGGGCCCCGGCGCCTCTCAAAGAGAAATTTTCATTAAATTTTTTTTTTTTTATCTAAATTTTCCCATTTTTACTTGAGCCCCAAGGGCCCCGGGGCCTCTAAAAGAGAAATTTTCAATAAATTTTGTTTTTACTTGAGCCCTGAGGGCCCCGGGGCCTCTCAAAGAGAAATTTTGAATAAATTTTGTTTTTACTTGAGCCCCAAGGGCCCCGGGGCCTCTCAAAGAGAAATTTTGAATAAATTTTGTTTTTACTTGAGCCCCAAGGGCCCCGGGGCCTCTCAAAGAGAAATTTTCAATAAATTTTGTTTTTACTTGAACCCCAAGGGCCCCGGGGCCTCTCAAAGAGGAATGTTCATTAAATTTTGTTTTTTTTTTATCTAAATTTTCCCATTTTACTTGAGCCCCAAGGGCCCCGGGGCCTCTCAAAGAGAAATTTTGAATAAATTTTGTTTTTACTTGAGCCCCAAGGGCCCCGGGGCCTCTCAAAGAGAAATTTTGAATAAATTTTGTTTTTACTTGAGCCCCAAGGGCCCCAGGGCCTCTCAAAGAGAAATTTTCAATAAATTTTGTTTTTACTTGAACCCCAAGGGCCCCGGAGCCTCTCAAAGAGGAATGTTCATTAAATTTTGTTTTTTTTTTTATCTAAATTTTCCCATTTTTACTTGAGCCCCAAGGGCCCCGGGGCCTCTCAAAGAGAAATTTTCATTAAATTTTGTTTTTACTTGAGCCCTGAGGGCCTCGGGGGCCTCTCAAAGGGAAATTTTTATTAAATTTTCTTTTTTTTTATCTAAATTTTCCCCATTTTTACTTGAGCCCTGAGGGCCCCGGGGCCTTTCAAAGGGAAATTTTCATTAAATTTTTTTTTTTATAAATATATGGGGGCCTATGCCGGCTCGGGGCGTGGGGCGGACCGCCCCCTCGCCCCCCCTCCGGCACGCCACTGCCTCTTAGGCGGCCCTTCACCTCCCTACTCCCCAAAAATCAGTCCCTGACGGGACTGGTCGATCAGCTCTCGACGTGTTCATCTCAAATCACCATTCTCTCAAATCACCATTGACAAATTCAAATTTCAATAAATGAATGTAGAGTCTTATATTAGTCTTTTGTTTTTTATGATTTAGGAGAAATAACAAAAGAATTAGTTTTTTTTTTTATTTCTTATATATAATATATATATTTTATATTAATACTTTACGAAAAATAAGCAATTTTCATTTTTGTTAAAATTTTTTTAAAATAAAATAAACATATTTTTAAGAAATTATTTTTTTTATAATAAAAAGGATACAATTTTTTTTTCTTTTCTAATAATTTGTAATAATATATAGATAGAAATTTGAATTTTTTTTTCTCTTCTGGGGGGGGGGGGTTAAAACCCTAAAAACCCCCCCTGGTTGCGCCACTGATCCCAACAATGGGGTGCGTGACACCTGGGACACCCGGTATAGTTTATTTTCAACCCCATACAATGAAAATGTAAAATTTAACAAGATTTGGTTTGACCACCCTTTATGGATGTCATTTGTACAGTAGGGTGGGTCGTTTTGCCACATTTTTTCGAAGCGAAATGTTATCGTGAAAAACCAGATGATTGAGGTAAAAAAAAAATGATTAAATTAAGTTTAAAAAAAAAAATTATTTATTTATAAGGGTAGGGGGTAGAAGAAAATATATGACAAATTATATCTATAAATCTGCTCCGACTTTTTATTTTTTAGATTTATATTTATTTTTGTTTTTATATTAGGAATTATATATAATATATATATATTTGAATTAATTTTTTTAATTTGAGTATATGTATTAATCGAATATATTTAGAAGAAATGGGGGTAAGATAGGGTAATTGTTTATAGCTACGTCTTGAGGGTGGTGGCTTCTTGTGGTTGTTGTTGTTGTAGTTGTAATTGTAGTTGTGGCGGTAGTTGTTGTTGTTGTCGTGCTGATTGTTGTTGTTGTGATGGTTGTTGGTTCATCATAGGTTTTTCATTTCTTGAGAGAGAGAGGTGAGAGAGAGAGAGCCTCGCATTCAATGAATTTAATTATATATGTTGCGGGCGCACTTGTCTCTTTTCGTGAGGTGAGTCTATCTATTCTAATTTTGAGTTGTCTGGCCGGGGCACCTCCGTCTTCGAGGCAACGCGCAGGCGCACCGAATTGTTAACTGTAGATTCAGTTATCCACTACAATGTAATACTCAACAAAAGTAGCCCACCTAGATGGACATTTCAGATATAATTTTTTTTACTTTCTCTTACCTATGTATATATGTAATATATATATAGAGAGAAAGTATTGGATTCATGTTAAAAATTCGATGTCGAGATTTTGATGGATCTTCACGTTTTGAGGTCCCCTGAATCCAAAAAAGTGGTTTTCGCGACATGGTCTGTCTGTGTGTCTGTCTGTCTGTGTGTGGGTGTGTGTTCAATTTTAAGCATGAAGGAATTGAGCTATGAGGTTGAAATTTTATATTTAAGTTAAATACCTCCCGGGACCGGAAAAATAAGCTCTTAATCAAAATCGGCCAAAGAGTACTAGTACTTTACTGATGTACTTTTTCAGTTTTTTTCGATTTTCTCAAAATTCGCTCCAACGGTTTTTTTTTAAATTCAAAAATCAATTATATTTTGGATTCTCTTTCAAATGTATTAATATATTCTCATTTTGCAATTGAAATCTTCTGAAGACCACTTTACTCTTGTACAGGGGCGCCGGAACGAATTTCAATCAGGGGGGCAAAAAAATTTTTTTTAGAAAATTAAAATAATTTAATATGTTCAAATAGTATAAAACAAAAACAAATCTACTATAAAACTTTAAAAATTTTAAATAAAATCACAATTTTGATAAAATTAAAATTTTAAAAAATTTGGTAGTGATTTTCAAAAATTTTTGGAAAAATTTGGAAAAAAATGAATTTCTTACTCTTTTAATTTTTTTTAATTTAGAAGATTTTATTTTTCAAAAGTAAAAATATATCATTTTTAAAAATAAATGAAATAAAAGAAGAAATTTTGCCCCCCTCTGTCCCCCCCCCTATAGGATGCCAGGGGGGGCAATGTACCCTTGCCCCCCCCAGTTCCGGCGCCTATGCTCTTGTACTTCATAGAGGAGATAGGAGAAATGGTTGCCATGGTAATAAAATATAAATATTTTCCCATACTTATAAATTTTACATCTGAATTCAAATGTTCCGTACTGTCGGGAACTAAATATATGTCGACAGAAAAAATCTGGTGTGACAAGCATAGTACACAACTTTCGATTACCGAAGGTAAGAGAAAGTTGTGTGCAAGTTTTGCAAGTTTTGAACAAAAACACAAAAATGAATTTAAAGATATTATTTTATTAATTATAAAATACAATGTTCTCTTTATTTACAAGACCTGAAGAGAGTACCAATCAGAATCCGAAACATCTTTGCTTTTTACTTTCTCGTATAGAATATAAAGAGAAAGTAATGTAATCGTAAAAAAATTCGACTTCGAGATTTTGATGTTTCTCCACGTTTTAGACCTCCCTGAGTCCAAAAATACATTTTGGGCATTATATCTGTGTGTGTGTGTGAACACGATTGCTTGAAAATGCAAGCAGCTGGATGGATGAAATTTGGTATATACTCCTAATTGTAGATTTCTATCAACTTTTGGAGTAAATACGTCACTTGGAAGTTGTACTTTACCTAATAAGTTTTTTTTTCAGAAATTTTGAAATTTTCAATTTCTTTGTCATATTATGAAAAATACTCAATTTTAAAAAGTTTTTATTCTTTGACATTTTTCCGAAAACTGAATAGTTTATGAAATAATCACAGAAGAAAACATGTTTTCATTCAAGAACTATTCAGTTTTCGGAAAAATGTCAAAGAATAAAACTTTTTAAAATTGAGTATTTTATCATAATATGACAAAGAAATTGAAAATTTCAAAATTTCTGAAAAAAAACTTATTAGGTAAAGTACTACTTCCAAGTGACGTATTTACTCCAAAAGTTAAAAGAAATCTACAATTTTAGTGTAAGGAGCATATACCAAATTTCATCGATCTAGCTGCTTTGGTTTTTAAGCAATCGTGTTCACACACACACCCAGACGTAATTCCAAAAGAATATACGAGAAAGTCTCGGGGAAGTCATTCCCCATTTATTTTTTTGTTTCTGACTGCCCCACACAAAAAAAGAATTTGTTGAATGTCATTTGGACAGAAAATAGGGGAGAGAATCTTTAAATATTCCCCCCCCCCCTAACTCTTCTTTTCTTTTTTACCGGTAGAAAGTCTTATTTTTACAAAAGAAATCGCTTTCAAAGTAAAGCAAAGGCTCAAGAGATAGAACATTAGAAAATGCAATTTGATATTTTCAAGCCAAAAAGAGGAGGAGTTCCTCGCCGGAGATCTCAAGTGGAACGCCCCTTTGTGCCGTGCCACATATTCCACCCAAAAGACGGCTCGGCGTAACGGAGAGACGGGCTCGTCTCTGAAGATCCTCTTCTGTTCCAACGCCTGATGTTTATATCTGGAGATCGAATCGCCTCCAAGTTATTTGAGGGTCCATCGAATTAAAGAACAAAACAAAACAAAAAAGGATCACCTGTGATTATCAATTAATTCCCGGATTGTTTTAAATAAATCCTCAGCTGTTAAGGTCAGAGGGTCGATCGAAAGGGCCATTCCCTTGTTCACGACTTTGAGGGCATTTGTGTATTGATCAAAGAAATGAGGGATAAACAGAATTGGCACTCCATTGTAGATGCCCTCATTAGTGCTCAAAAAGCCTCCATGGCTTATGAATAGTTTGACGTTTACATGCCCTGAAAAATTTACCTTTTGATGTTAAAAGAAATACTCTACAAACGCGTGATTATCTTACACTAAAAATACTTCAACAGGAAGCGTTAGAACTCTACTTAATAAGTGTTTTGTTCTTTGAGGTTTTTTCTAAAATTATTTGAAATTCCTATCGGGATCCCCGTTTATTTACCCGAGGTGCTTTCGTGCACGAAGACACACACCTCCACCTCTGGCCGTAGCCTATCTACCGGCACCCCGTGAAGTTACATTATTTCCTATCTCTAACTCCTCCTTCTGCGTTCGTTTCTAGCTAACGAGCTAATCCTTATTTCCAACCTCTTCTATGGTGAGGAGGATGTTTTATTAATGAGGAGGGACTCCCTCAGCGCCGACTCCTTTCGGGGACGGGATGTCACAGCAACTCCATCTCCTCGTAGAGAGGACTTGCAGGGTTTGCTTGAGGATTTGTTTACATTAAAAAAATATTCTTTATTTAATGAAAAAATCCCGCAAGCGGACCTTCTTTGTAGAAGCCGCTACACCCTAAATCGCTACAACAGTGAATCTGAATAATTTTGGAGATAATCAACCAAATAAGAGACCCTTCCAGGGCCGGATTGAAGATATAGGCTAAAGTCCATTTGCTGCTCTCTCTACCATAATATATAACCGAACCGAAACGTCAGCAAGTGATTAAGAATTTTTATTAAAATTAAATGAAATAAATTTGGCTGCATTCTTCTTTGGAAATTATTCCTTATCATCTTGAACATAATATATTGAAGCCATCCGGACGACTTTCGGGGGAGTATGGAAAAATATTTGAAAATTAGGCTCTGAAATCTGCGTTTTTAGCTATCGTGAGACGTAAAATTATTATCAAACTACAATATATGGATTCTTAATACTTAATTTCAACTGTTGAATAAATTGCCAATCTGTCGCCCCTGGATTTGTTGCCGCTCTAGGCTTCAGGCAGTGGCGTAACGTACGCCCCCGCACCGAGACCCCGCGATGCGGGGGCTAAAAAACTCTAGCTCCGATAAAAACGGAAAAATTTAGATAAAAAAATATAATATAATGGATATACGGTATTTTAAAAATATTTTTTGTATGGTATAATAATGGGGCCCGAAATAAAATTTGCGGGGGGGCCCAGCTAAAAAACGTTACGCTACGGTTAAAGTTGTGGCTGTGATGTGATTATGAATGGAGGGATGGAGATATTAGAATGCTCGAGGTACAATAAAACTCCCAGAATAAGACGTTTCGGCCTAAATCTATTTGGCGATCTTCAGTTAATGGAAATTGCACACATAATGCCAGCGCACATGTTATTGAACCAGAATTTGTCAATAATAAAATTTATTTGCTTCCTACAAAATGATATGGCTCCTATGCCCAAGATCAGAGATAAATCTCTCATCTTGTATTAAGCAAAATTGTAAAAGGAGCAGGAGGTTTACTCGATTGATTTTGCAGATGGAGGTGCAGAGATGAAATAATTTATGAAAAAGGATTTTTATTAACAAGACGACTGTGATTGTAATTTTAACAGTTTCGGTCTGAAGAGACCATCATCAGGCCTGCGAAAGATTACATAAAAAAGTGAGTCAGCACACAGCAATACCAAAAAATTAATCACATTATCAAGAACATTCCCTTAAATTCTAGCTTATTCAAATACAGCTAAAATATATTTTTATTATCAATTGTACATCAGCAAGATATTTATTATATTTTTATTTGTTAAATATCTTGCTGATGTACAATTGATAATAAAAATATATTTTAGCTGTATTTGAATAAGCTAGAATTTAAGGGAATGTTCTTGATAATGTGATTAATTTTTTGGTATTGCTGTGTGCTGACTCACTTTTTGACGTGACAACGTCTTACAAATCATGTGTCTATAGAGGCAGGTTAGAGGGGCATGCACGAAAAAGTTTATCGGCTTTAATAACTCTTCTGTCTTAAGAGATATAATTATGGGAAATATACGGTTAGAAAGAATGAGTTTTCAGCTAAAGATTTCACCATTTGTTATTTTCCTACCATTTTATTTTACCGTGCTGCGGTAAATTCTAATTTGAAAGTTTAAACCCCTGTAGATTCCGAACGGCTAATCAGATCAGACTAAATGAAATGTCATTTGGTGCAGAAAGAAAACCTCTAATAGAATAAATAAAAAAATCCCGAGTAATTAACTCCAAAATTAATTTTTTTCTCGAAAAAAACCTCATTTTTTAAGCATAAGTCGCCCTTAATGGATAAAAAAAAGCCACACCTGTCATATATTGTTTCAATGAAAATGTTTGAACATGTTTATTTATGAAAACAAACTACTAGTAAAAAAAAAAATAAAAAAAATACTTTCTCTCTTTATATTTCAATATAGGTAAAAGAAAAATAAATTTTTTTTGAAGTCAAGCAAAAGACGTTGTCACGTTAAAAAGCCACCGGCTGTGTAGAAGACACAGCCATCACCTAATTTTTATGTAATCTTTCGCAGGCCTGATGATGGTCTTTTCAGACCGAAACTGTTAAAATTGCAATCACAGTCGTCTTGTCAATAAAAATCCTTTTTCATAAATTATTTCATCTCTGCACCTCCATCTGCAAAATCAATCGAGTAAACCTCCTGCTCCTTTTACGAATAGATTCAGGCCGAAACGTCGTCTTACGCCGGCCATTCACGATCGCTCCATCCGTCCAAATGGAGCGATGTCACTCCAAAAACTGACCGTAAGTGAGGAAAAACAAATGAATGTCGTGTAGTGAATGGATGACATCCATTTGGAGCGATCGTGAATGGCCGGCTTTATTCTGGCAGTTTTATTGAACCTCGAGCATTCTGTTATCTCCATCCTTCCATTAAAAAGAACAAATACGTTTGAAAATAGTTAAATTTATCACAATATTAATATGACAAAAAAAAAATGATAAATTTTAAAATTTTTGGTAAGAGTTAACGAGTTCTATTTCCAATGGAAGTATTTGCTTTAAAGGCTGATTGAGATTTATAATTTTAGATGTAAGTCACAAGAAAGCAATAATTTTGAGCTCTTCTGCCTCCTTATGCTTACTTTAAATGCGTTAAATATTTCTATTTTTGTTCTTTTATTTATTTACCTAAAATGTCTCCCTGTGGAAGCCATTTAGAAATTTTTATATTTTCAGGGGTGTCCATGTCTTTTTCAAATTTCCATAAAATCCGCTCCTTTAATTTAGAGAACACTTGTATGAACATGTCTACAAGTTCTTGGGGCATTAGGTCCGCATGTAGATTCGTGCCCAACGAGAAAATAATCGCTCCATCTCTGGCTTGATCCAACCACCTTTGCAAGTGCTAAAAAAAAATAATCAAAATTCACACTTTATTCACAAGCAAAGTGAATCTAGCTAGTCCCTGTCTGTTTGTGAACAAAATATCTCAAGAACGAAAAGAGCTACGAGATAGATTGTCGTCACCTAGATAGAGGAAATAAAACAATTTCTGATACCTTGGGGAGACGTTTCGGTGGTTGAATTTCCATTCCTCCCACAGGAATGATATCTTGCCCTAGAGGTAGAGGATTCTCGAACGCCAAATTGCTATTTATCAAGAACAAACTCGTATTGCGAACTATTGTTTCCAAGGAGGTTGTAGTTGTCTGCTCCCCGAAAAGATGTCGCTGATGCTCTTCTTGTCTCGGCAAATGGACCCATCTACAGTAGAAGACAGGAATGAATGAATCAAGTTTTCTAAAATTGTTACTTCATTTTCTTCCATTACCTATAATATGTGTTTGTATAAGCGTTAAATATTTGCGTCTCGATTGTTTGCCAGAAATTTAGTGGCGAGAGATAAGAGGCTATAAAAGCTGGACCAGAAGGAGGATTCCCAGAGAATTCATTTATCCAGGGGGTGCATCCAAAAGAGGAAAACCCGACGGTGGGGGGAAATTCGACGCCTTTGCGAATCCTAAAACAAACAAACAAAGGGACAAAAAAAAGATGAAGAAAATGTTTAGATTTAATCCTAACAAGGTAGGCAACCCAAATGATCAAATGTTTTCAGAAAAGCTCAAACTTATTTCTCTCTCTATTCACTTTGGAATATTAATAAACAAATTGATAAAAATAAATGTGCCTGGATTTCATGTCTCGTTAATAATTAATATTTACACAAGATAAAGGCCTCAGATGACAAAAAATTGATTAATTTTTGCTCAATTGGCTTAGAACATTATCAGAATTAAAGAAAAACAACATTTTTTGTTATAAATCGTAGCAAATAATATTAATAATACAAAAAGTGTTATTAATTACAGTTTAGGCTGCTAATTCTCGAGCCGTCATCAGGTAGATTCATTCTCTTTGCACAATAAACACTAATTGAAGGTTAGGTATTATTTACATGCTACGCGTAATATTAGAAAGAAATGTTGGTTTATAGGTTAGCTTACTTTTTTCTCTTGACAGCAATTACCCATTTCATTCGTTGTTCTCGTTTCCACTTGCTTGTGGAAATTTATAGAATTTGTGATCACTGTTTTTGCCAGTGTTCTTACAGTTAACTACGCAGCAGGTTTCGTGACCCATATTTGATTATTTTTGCCTATTAATGCGTAATACTACGTAAATTTCAATAGTAATTAGTGACATTCAGGGAATGACAGTTGGCAGGGCCCGCCAACTCCTATGGTTTAGGCAGGGAATAAACTTTAATTAAATTTAGCCCG
The DNA here is from genome assembly GCA_023213315.1 of Euborellia annulipes. Classification (NCBI taxonomy): domain Eukaryota; kingdom Metazoa; phylum Arthropoda; class Insecta; order Dermaptera; family Anisolabididae; genus Euborellia; species Euborellia annulipes. The sequence continues at coordinate 1,227 of JAKCPI010015790.1, read as the reverse complement.
CCTTCATTTTTATAGTTACGTTGTACCTCCCTGGCGGCGCCATATGTACTTGCGCAGTAGTGCGTAAATAAATACATTCTGCGCATACTATTACTATTACTGCTATTTAAAATTTAAAATTTTATTTATTTTTTTTAAAGTGTGATTAACTAAAATGATTTCAAAAATATTAATAGCATTGCTTTCCTCAAAATTTCTTATCGAAATAAAAAATAAAAGAAAACAAATGATATAAATTAATTTGAAAAAATATATTGTCAGAAATGCAAAATTATGATGAGCCCAAATTCGGCCGTGTCTTGAATATTGTTCCCACCTTTGGCGAGGGGCGTCGAAAGACGCTCTCTCCTCCTTGGAAGCCATACAGAGGCGTGCAATTAGACTGATAGGTGATTCTACCCTTACTGCATCCCTACAGTCACTAGATCATCGAAGAAGAGTATCTTCACTATCTCTCTTCTACAGGTATTACCATGGTCAATGCTCTGCCGAATTAAAATCAATTATCCCACCCAATGCAACATATTCACGGAACACAAGAGAGGCATCTTCCCAGCATCCCTATGCTGTTCAGATCACGACTAACAGAACAAATCAATTTCATTCTTCCTTTGTCCCCATGACCTCCCGTGATTGGAACAAGCTCCCTGCGTCTATCTTCCCCAAAACCTACAATCTTCAGACTTTCAAGTCTAACCTCAACAGGCATCTTCTCAGTTCCCGCAGTTGAGTTTCCCCTTTATGCTTCTCCTTTTGTTTTTATTTTCTTCCTGGCTGCATGTGACTATTGGTCATTATAGGTCTTCGGACCTTATGCACCCATTACAAAAAAAAAAAAAAAAAAAGATAAGCAAACCTAATGAGGATTGTACAAAAAAAAATACAAATAAACATTAATAAAATACAAAATACAAACGTTTTATAATTTTTTCTGCACTAGTCTTGAAGTTCCTGGAACACTAATGTCATCTAATGTTGAAATCACAAGTATCTTCAGGACTCTTGAAAGTTTCTTGGGCATTTTTCAAAACATTAAACTCTATTATCAAATTGTTCAGAACCCAAATGGGGAATGACACAATACATTAGTCTTTTTATTTTAGGCCTATTACAAATATTGTGATAGTCCCTTTCACTGACATGTTTTTCACACACAATTACTCTGCTGAACTGAGAAAAATGGAATGCACGAAATAAAAAGTTACATTACAGACACTTAAAAAAAAG